>LPNX010362658.1:23364-129704 GCA_001517045.1 Pseudotsuga menziesii | reverse complement strand
TTTCTCCATTGAAGGTTGGGGGTTTTATTTTCTTAAATTCCCCAGAGATTTCTTCGTAAGGCCTATACTTTTTCTTTTTCTGGTACACCTCTGCTTCGCTTCTATCACTGGTAGAATAATAGCTCTGTTGTTCCTTAAGATCCTCAGATGAGGAACTGCTATCATATTTAGCTAGTTTCATCTTTTTAGAAGCTTTTTGCTGACTAGCTTCTTCAGATTCAGACCTTTTGTTTCTTCCTTCTGTCTAAAATCTTTCTATTAAAATCTGATTTAACTCCTCTTGAGTTTTCAGAATTCGTTCATTATCCTTTTTGACTGACTCCAATTCAGTCTTCAGACCTTTTATGGTCTGCATTAGTTCTGAGGAGTGAACAGTTATCTCCTCTATTTCAGATTCTCTGGGCAGTTGTCTAGTTCCCGTGTTAGGAGACTCCTCTGTTGCATACACTCCTAAGTTCTCCATACCTGTCTGTTAAATTCAGAAAGAAAATAATTTTCTGCTTTTTCACAAAAACAAAATACTGGTTAGTATATTTTTATACTGTATGCGGAAAGTAATTGAGCCACATTATGGCCTAGCGTTTGAACCATGCTCTGATACCACATGTCAAAACCCCAAAATTTTGAAAAATTTAAAAACTTTTAAATAGCATAAATGTATGTTAACACAATCGTTAAATACTGATTAGTTAATGCTATTTATTTTGTAACTGTAAGGTATTTACTTGATTGGAATGCTAGTTGAGTTTTTTCTTCAGTTTTCTGATTGTTCTCTGTTTGCAACAGCAAGTGGATATACTACATTAGACTGGGCTTACTTAGCTGTAAAGCTAACGCACACAGTTTTCCTTTCTCTTACAGATCGACAGGTAAAGTTTTTGGGATTGCTGCTAACAGATCATTCTAAAGTAAAATAATCATATGCTGTTATCAAGTGCTTTCAGTAGAGAACTAAATAAATAGATCGCATGTTAAACGGACTATTCAGCTTCTACAGGTATAGCCTCCTTTATTTCACTTTTGATATAAAGCAAAATATAATGAGTCTATGAACTTTTAAGTTGAATGAACATTCAGAGATAAGGATGGCAGTTTACATAGATTTATTTTCCAATATTGCTTATAAAAAAATATTGAATTTCTAGCACTAGGTAAGGGCTACAAAAGTGATGTTCAGTAGCGACATTAAAAGCTGAAAAGGGGCTCTTACAGGTTTATAATGTCTCCCTTTTGAATGGTTAAAATCACTAGTTCAATTCAAGTAGTTAAACAGAGTTCTTTGAATAATTAAGAACATAGACATTTATAATTATATCAGTTATGATAGATGATCTACGTCCCATGTTGTACATGGTCATTCCTTGAGATAAATAACTCACAATAATGAGATCATTTGACATGTAAAATAATATAGATTAGTCTCCTTGTTACATTACTACATTAAGTAATTGGTCGCAAGGTATATACTGTATAAATTATATGACTATAACTCTACACTTAGATTTCATTGTTCTTGTAATATGAGTTCATTGATTATATTATAATCAAATGAAATAACCTCAGATGAGGTCCCAAACCATAACTCTTACATTTCACATGTTTGAACTAGACTAAACAAATTACAAGTCTCTTGTAGTTCATGGTTTTTGTATGAGGAACCAATATTAATAGCTTAAACATTACAATGCCAATATTTCAAAGTTATAAAGTTTCATTGAATGTTAACATACTACACTATGGTTAACATAAATAGGATATAGTTTATATTGTTGCAAGGTAGTATTCGTTTATAGGTTTGATAATTAACATTAGGATGTTTATCCTTATGCAGGTCAAGGTCGAAGGGTGGTTATATAGCACCTTCATACTATGATTATGTTGGAAAAAGCGATGGTATGGAACTTTCCCACTATGATTATGTTGGCAAAGCAATGCTACGAAACATTAGGGATCGACCCACTTATTGGCAATAATTTAAAGGTGTACGTGGCTGCCTCCTCGCCATGCATTGGGCAATATAAGTTGACTTGCCTCCAAATCGATTCAGTCCTCCTCTCGCCTGCGGGCTTTGAGCGCTGCACTGCCGAACCCTAGTGGTTATTGCTGGTTGATCTTTGTTTTGAAGCAGTCTGGTGTGTAGCCCGTCTTCATGGTGCTCCTGCATGGGCTGTGTTGAGTTACTCCTTCGTGGGCTGCATTGTATTGCTCCCTCGTGGGATGTATTGCATTGCTCCTTCGTGGCTGTATTGTGTAGCTCCTTCGTGGCTGTATTGTGTAGCTCCTTCGTGGGTTGTGTTGATTATTTGCAGGCTGTGTTGTATCGTTAATTTGTGGGCTCTGTCGAGGTGCTGTTCGATTCTCCCAGTGATGAAAGGGTTCCAGCACCCTCGTTCCAGTCTGCTTACTGCTTGACCCCTCGTAGGTAAGCGATTAAGAATACAATGTGATTTTTATTTTATTTTAAATTTTGTTTGTTTATGTAACTGTTAGGGTTACTGACTTAAGATTTCTTTTACTTGGCAGCTTTTTCCTTCCAATGTCATCTTCCCTTCGATGGCAGACTTTCCCTTCAAGGTCGTAGCTGTACGTAAAGAAAAACATAGCTCGGCGCTTCCTGGTAAGCCCGGTTCTTCGATGTACGTCTCCATGCTGTATGTTGACAGGGTGCATAATCAGTTTCTTGGTTTCTCTGCTCTTCGCTTAGCTGTATAATACTCCCACGCTTCACTAGGGTTTATCCCTGTGATAAAAGGTTACGGCTCTAGGCCGAGACTGTGTTTAATGGTTTACTTGTAAAATAGTATGGCGAGGGTTGATAGGTGTAATGTTTTGTTTTCGGGTTAAACCCTAGCTCTTTAAGAGCTTAACCGGCTACGGCCTTGGATGTAAACTGTTAAATACTGCAGGTTTTGGTTTTTAAAACAAGGTTTACAGGCTTTAAGCCTTTGCGTTATTTTAAATGTGCAAAGTTACAAACAAGCTTCGAGCCTTGATTTTACAGTTGGTTAAGTTTATCTTTATAGGCCATCGGCCTTGCATTTGCAATGAAGGTTATTAAATGGTTTTAGTAATTATTTTCCAAGTGTTTAATCAAGCTGAGTAATATTGTAAGATGTGAAAGAAAAGTTAAGAGGATGATACTTACTGGGTTCTTCTTAATAACCCTACTGAAATGTTTTAAATGTTTTATTTATAATTTTACTTCTGTTTAAATTGTAATAAAACTCAAGCTCCATGATGGAGCACTCTGTACTTTGTATTCTAAATTCTATTTTATATATATATATGTATTTATATTTAACTATGTCTTGATTTGTTTATTTACATTGTGATTTATAATCTACATTATATAAATAATGTACAGAACAGAGTTATGATGTCCAGTTTTTATAATTTCCTTATTATAGTTTTATAGTTTAAAATTGTTTAGGGTTTTAAATCCTAAATCTACAGTTAGGATTTACTGATGCAATCTATAGTAATTATTATTATGTAAACATTCTATCATGATAATTTTGTGTTTAAATTAGGTTCATAAGTAACTTTATTTATCTAAATCCTATTCTAGAATCTAGAACATAAATATATACTATTTTCTATTATGTATGACACTATAATAGATATTTATTTATAAATAATTATCTATATAATTATTACATATATATATAACATCATGTTTTATTCTCAATCCTAGAAACATAGTTACTTAGAAATTATTATTATTTTAAAGATGTAAATAAGAGTATTATTAATATAATGTGTTATTACTGATCTTTGAATTTAAGGTCTCTTTCATTTTTGTTTAATATTTAAGTAAACTCTTAATAATAAAAACACTTATACATAAAAATAAGGTCTATTTTTTTTTAAGATGACAATTCGTGAAGTATGATGTTGTTATGATAACAATACTGGTATGCAGAGTTCTGGTTCTTTTACTACAATGCAAACTACTAAACCCTACTGATAATACCTAAATCTTTAATCTGTAATGTATTTACTTTAAACAGAAAAGAAAGAATATAACTTATATTTCAAATATACTTAGTCTTTCTTTTTCATGCACAGTTAATTCTTTTCCAAAGAACAGAGTACAGTTCAGATTTAAATAAAAGCTGCAAGTGAGATAGCTTAAATAAAAGATAAATGCACAGTAAAAGAATTGTAATAAAAATAAAATAAACTAGGGAACTCAGTTTAGGAGATTACTTCTTCTAAGCTTTGAGATACCATGCTAGAGTACTACCTGATGATATCAGGTGTGGAAAAACATGGTAATACTAACAAGTTTTTACACTAACAGTTCAAAGTACTAACAATTATTTTCAGATACTTAAACAATCATACTGTTTCTCTATTTATGCACAGAAGGATATAGAGATATGAATGAAAAACCTGTTAAACTGCTGTGGAAAACAACAGCAATGGGAGGCCGTTCCTCCCTACCAATTCCTGGAGAGCGCTCAAACAGCGACTTCTCAGGACCCCCAAGCTTGATCTGGTCTCCCTGGATTGGAACTAGGTGCAACAAAACATATACAGTCTTTCAGCTCTATATTAACTCAGAATCTTTGAGACAGTTTCCATAGCTCAACTAGCTGTACTCAGCTTCAAGTTCCTGCAAACATTCACTCACAATCACTTCCTTACTATCTTCCCTTTTCCTCAAATGAAAACTCTTGAATCACATTCAGCTGAATGAATTCTTCCTGGAGTAAAAACTGAGCAGCCTGAGCTCTCTTCATTGAGTACTTTTAAAGATTGCCTAGGTCTTAATTGGGATAACTGTCATTTAATGAGCCACCTGCCCACATTCCACTTTCTTGGGGAATCATGACCCCAAATATAGGGAAGTTGCCACCTGCAACTTAGGAAGTGCTTGAGGATGCTGCCACTTGTCCTTTTCCTCTCCACCTAGTTCTAATACCCAGTTTGACCAGTAACCTCTTTTAACAGCTCTCCCATGCTATTGTCTCCATAATATATTTATTATTAATAAAATATTCTCAATTACACTCCATAACTGTTGACTCTGCTGAGTCATCAATCCCTACTTAGGATTAAGTTTAACATAATGTCTCAGAAAATAAAATAAAACAATTACATAATTTTACAAAATTGGGGTATGTGACAATCAATACCATACCCATTTGGTTAAGACCCGCTCTAATAGGTTCTTAACCTGTTCCTTCTCTCATGTGGTTGTTTCTGACAGAGTTAATAGAACTCGTCGTGGTTTGAATGCTTGTCTGGTTTTAATGGCTATGGAAATGAAAGGGGATTTCTTTAATCTTAATGAGTATAGCATCACATATGCGTTAATATGTGGGGTTTTTCTTGTTGGGGTGTAGTGCCTTCGGAACAAAACTTTAAATGTATTCAAGTTTTGATTTATGGACTCCGTGTAGAGAATTTTACCTTGATGAACATTCCGAGGCTCTACAAATTGTAATTTATGTTTATATTTGGATACATTGATAGCACCATTGCTTGCAATGGTGCAAGGCTAGGGTTATGTGACTATGTAAATTATTATTTTGTTTTAAGAAGGGAAATGGTACAATATTTAAACTCTGTGGGTGTTTATTGGTTCTTATACAAAGTATTTGCGTACTGTTCAATTTCATGGATATGATTCTTACTCTTATTATTAGTATATTCTATGTGAAATTTGGAATTCTTGTTTAACTTCTTATATGGAATTGTTGACAATGTTGTTTTGGCTTTGATAGCCATGACGTAAGTAGCATTCACATTCCCTCCATTAGATTTGTGACTATGTGTTGGATAAATGAGTTATTCTCTTTATGTTTTTATTCGTGTTTAGGGTTATGCAATGTATTTTACCATGATGGTTGTGATTGTGGGTGTTGTTACTATTCCTATAGCGATGATAGGGATTTTGGTGAGTTTTATTAATGTTTAAATCTTTGCTATGTAAAAGGACTAGGGCCACGAAAATGGTTATAGTGTACTTATTGGGGATTTTCCTTGTGTGTAGAGATTAGACGAATTTATTTTACATTGTGTGTATTTATATAGCGTGGTATGTTTTGTAGTTTAAACACTACATATTTTAGTAGGATAGTAACGAATCCTACATGATTCTATAAGGGGACATGTAAAGGAAAATGGACTCAACATGAATTGATGTTGGGTCTCTATGGTTGTTAAATATTATTACTGTAAGGGTTGATTTGGACATTTAACATTAACAAGAATTGATCCTGCGACCTCTGTGTATTTACCCTACATTTTAGAAGAGGGTTGTGCATAGCATCATGGTTGATGTATTATGTTGGGACTTTCGTTACGACATACGATTCTTGTATATGTAATTTGTAAGTTATTTATAGAGTTTGGTTTATTATACATGAGATGCATTTATGTGGATTATTGTTTATATATTCATACCATTAGATGGTCTCGCTATTTGGACTGTAGATTTGATTTATGAATTTATTTAGTGTATAAAGAATGATTTTATTTATGAATTGGTTCTTAATAAATACATACAGACCCTGAGGGGTCTTCGATGGTTTTAATCTAGCTTGTTATTTTGGCTTAATGATTATTCTTACATATAGAATAATGTGTTTATAGTATTGTTTAATTAGAATAAAGCTTCATACCTATTAGAGGTCTCAATGGCCTGATTGTTTGGCATATTAATTTCTTATTTGATTATAATTATGTTTATACTTAATTAATGAAAATGATTTTTTTCTTAGGTTATCTTTATTTAGTCTTTTTGCTTCGAATTAAAGGTGAGCTGACAGTTTATTAGGTTATCCCCTTGCATTTTTTCCTTATTTTGAGTAGTAATGCTCTTTCCTCATTGACAAAAAGCATTACCTAAGTTATCAACACTCCTAATACATGAGGAATGAGTGGTTCCACCACCTCTAGCCTTATTGCAAGAAGCGTTAGCCCCTTAACATTGCCTGTTTTCTTCATTGAGCCAATTTTCAAGGAAAAAAGAGAAGCTTTCAGAGGCTTCTCGAAGGTTACCTCTATGGTACCTCATCCCTATGGTTTAGGACCAGCTAGATCTCGCGATCATTCATTTTTGGATATTTTCTCCACCTTTCCCATGAGATCCTCAACCATACCTATCCTCCCATGCCTTTAAATATTGGCTCATCCCCCATGCGAGAGAGGAGGAAGAATTGTGTTGTATACCTAAACTCTGTCAAATAATTCTTGAGATTTTGGAGGCAAGTATCCATTCGAAGGAACTCTCAACACCAAGGAATGAAGTTTGTAGTCTTTCCAATCATTGTTAATATAGATTTTCTTCTCTTTCCCATATATGATGTATCATATGTATGTATATACTGCTTGACTGCTTGGTCACAAGGATAGATCTAGCTTTTATATCATGTGTGCTATCATTTTCTATTGTTGTCTTTAGCTTTGTAGGTAAATAGAGGAAAACTATTCAAGGATAGTGAATACATCTGTTAATAGAAGAAGCATGGTGGTTCATTCAAGTGTTCAAACATATCTCGAGAGAGTCTAACATTCCATGTTATTCATTTGTTCTATGTCTGAACCATTCAGAGTATAGGAACAACTCTTGTTCGTAGCGGAGTCACTACATTTTTTTGTAGGAATATTGCACCTCTCGAATGACCTTTCATTTACCCTTGAGGTATATTGAAAGGTACTTCAAGTACTCAGTTATATATCGCAAGGCCCCTTTTGAAGGATTTTGCACTAGACCTTAACATATCATAAGAACCTAAAGGAAGTACATTAAGCTTCACAGATATTTCAAACCGATCCATGTTTACAATACAATATTTTACAAAACTAATCACTTTTCTTTTTGCTCCCGTAGGTAGTTGAACTAACCATGACTTTGCAAACTTTGCTACTTATAACTTTCATTTTTCTAATAAATCAGGAGAAATATAACTTAATCTAGCCCCTGGGTCAATTAACATAGAAATAGGTATTTGATTCAACTAAATTCCACTTCCTCCATGGAGGTTTGATAATCCCCCTGCCTGTTTTCCAGTGCTGCATTGATCCTGGGCATTGTCCTTGCTAAATCACCAATAGTCATCTCCTCCTATGCCATATGTATATTGCTGACAGTCTTCTTTCGATTAGGGAAAACTGATGCATAATGAGGACCATTATATTACCAACATTTTACTCATCCTTTACGTTCATTATTCTTAGTGTAATTGCTATGATTATTAGTGGGTTCTTTATTTCTAGGGCCATTATGGTTTAATTTTGAATTACCTTTATTCCCTTGGAAATTATTATTAGGAAAATTACATGTGCTATTATTGCTAAAAACGCAGTTAGGTACGAAAATTTTCTTCTTTTGTTCAAAATTATTCCATCTTTTAGCCTTCCAGTTTGACATACTTTTCTTTTTGCGATTCTTCTCATAGCAAAAACTTGCCTTCCGCATAGCCTCTAATTTTTTTGGATTATCATATTCAATTATGTATTTTATATGGAAAGGTAAGCAACTTATAAACCACTGTACCTTAGGCTTCTCATCCACAATATAAGGCACATAACGTAGCAGACTTAAAAATTTACGGTTTAATTCTTTCATATTCATTGTTCCCATCTTTAGTTCATAAAATTTCTTAGCTCGCTCTTCATAGTATTATTCTGACAAGAACTTGTTTTTTAAATATTTTTTAAAGGTACTCTAGTTAATGTTCTTTTCCCTAATACCTTTTACTTGTTTTAGGTCCTTCCACCAAATATCTTCCTTCCTAGTTAGGTTATAAATGGCCATTCTTCCTTTTAGCTGATTAGAGTAATTATAAATTTGAAAATACTTCTCATCCCAGACAACCATGATTCAGCCTCTTCTCCTTTCTCAGTTTCACCATTAAAAGTTGGTGTTTTTATTTTCTTAAATTCTACTAAAATTTATTCATAAGGCTTAAATTTTCTATTTCTTGATGATAATTATTTTCGCTAGTATCACTAGTATACTGATAATTCTTCCTATGTGGATCACCATAAATTTTAGAGAATGAACTACTTTCAATTTTAGACTATTTAGAATTTTTGCTTGTGTGTTGGTAGGGAATATCTTCATATCCTATATGTTTATGTTTTTATTCATTCATAAATGTTTCCATTAGGATTTTGTTCAGCTCCTCTTGAGCTCTCAGAATTATTTCATTTTCCTTTATTATTGTTTCCATCTCAGTTCTTAATTCTTTAACAGTTTTTAATAATTCTAGAGAATTATTGGTTATTTATTCTTGAATTGGTTCCCTTCTAGAATTACTTTGTTCATTAAATGGGGACTCTTCCTCTGCATATTCCTTGAGTACTTGTATACCTACAGTTTAGCTGAGGGAAATTTTCTAGAAAAACAAATCAAAAAGAAAATAATAATCAGTATGCATGCATTTAATTTACTATTTATCTATGCAGGTTGAGCTGGATTCAGGAATAGTGTGTGTTACATTTTTATCATTTAAGCTAGCAATACATTAGGATCTTTAACTGAGAGAATAACAAGAACAACAACCAAACACACGAGACAATGAACACAATTTTTATCCTTGGGGAAACCATAAATGGTGAAAACCTCGTAAATTCCTCAGATATAGAATCAACACCAAAAGTAAAGCCCCAAAACAGTAAGATGATGTCCCAACAGTAGTAACCTCTTTCTTCCTTGCACTAGTGTCTTCTTCTTCCTCAACTATGCGTTACAATTGAGTGTGAGTGAGTGTGTGATAAATATAGAGTCTAGCTCTCTATTTATACTAATTCCTCACTTGAGTAAACATAACTAGGGCTGACTTCTCTAGGAGATTCTAATAACCCTAGTGCCCCAGAACTACGGGGACTTTAACCCTTGACCAATAGGAGGGTTAGCCACAATGACTTGACATAACTTGTTTACATTATCAAACCTCCTGATAGGAACATCGGGGCATGACATGAATCAAGTACATCCTCGAATAAACATCAGGTTACAATACATAAGAAATACAAGTGAATTACATTGTGAAGTTACATATACATCAACACTCCCTCTTAACTAGGAAAGTATTCTTTCGACACAATTTTCAGTACAAGTCTTCTTCTCTATATCATCTGGATCATTATCGAGCCCTATTCATCTTCAAATCATCTTCATCTTCAAGTCATCTTCATCTTCAGATCATCTTCATCTTCAAGTCATCTTCATCATCAGATCTGTATCATCATTCGATCTGTATCATCACTGGACATCATTACTAGATCTGGATCATCACTTGATCTGGATCTTCACTACTAGATCATCATCATTGAATCATCACGAGTGCTATCTCTTGATTTTTATCATCACAGGAAGTTCTACAGAGCCATCCCTTTTTCATGTTGGATGTACATCTACAGAGCCAGTCCTTTTTCATACTGAATGTATCATCACACAGAGCTAGTCCTTTTTCATACTAGATGTGGCATCCACTTAGAGCTAGTCCTTTTTCATACTAGATGAGTCTTCATAGAGCCAGTCCTTTTTCATACTATGTGCGGCATCCACATAGAGAAAGTCCTTTTTCATACCAGATGAGTCTTCACAGAGCCAGTCTTTTTTCATACTGGGTGTGGCATCCACACAGAGCTAGTCCTTTTTCATACTACATGAGTCTTCACAGAGCTAGTCCTTTTTCATACTAGATGTGTCTTCACAAAGCTAGTTCTTTTTCATACTCAGTGTGGCATTCACAAAAAGCTAGTCCTTTTTCATACTATATGTGTCTTCACAGGGCCAGCCCTTTTTCATGCTAGATGTGGATAACACACATAAATCTAACAATGGAAGGAACCCATCCTCTCACCATGTCACAACTCTTACATCCGAACATGGAAGGAACTAATCCTCTCACCATGTCGGAAGGGAACAACACTGATATCTTACCATGGAAG
Organism: Pseudotsuga menziesii; assembly: GCA_001517045.1. Lineage (NCBI taxonomy): Eukaryota > Viridiplantae > Streptophyta > Pinopsida > Pinales > Pinaceae > Pseudotsuga > Pseudotsuga menziesii. The sequence continues at coordinate 118,790 of LPNX010362658.1, read as the reverse complement.
GAACCAATCCTCTCACCATGTTAGAAGGGCAGAGCACTTACATTTCACCATGGAAGGAACCAATCCTCTCACCATGTCATAAGGGCTCAACATGGACACATCACTTCCTCTTGGGAGGAATCTCTATCTGGAGAACACCAAGCTTCTCCCTGAAGTACTCAAACTTCAGCCTAGCCAATGGCTTAGACAACACATTAGCTATCTGTTCATCAGTGGTAACATACTGGAGCTTCACTACTCCTCTCTGCACCATATCCCTAATATAGTGATACTTGATCTTGATATGCTTCAACTTGCAATGGAACACCATGTTCTTCGACAAGTTCACACAACTCTGGTTGTCACAGTATATACAAGTAGCATCTAACTGGAGATCAAATAAATCAGAGCGTAGATTCCTGAGCCATACTGCCTCACAACTAGCTGAACAGGATGCGACATATTCTGCTTCAGCTGTACTTAGTGCCAGACAGGATTGCATCCTTCTAAACCAAGAGATCACACCTAATCCCATACTGAAGCAACACCCTAAAGTGCTCTTCCTATTGATGGCACTACTTTCCCAATCTGAATCAGCATAACCCTACAGGTTAATACTCTGATCAGTCTTATACTTGAGCCGATAATCAAATATACCCTTCAAGTACCTCAGAATATGCTTTGCAGCAATCAAGTGAACATGTCTCGAATCTATCAAGAATTGGCTCAAGGTGTTCATAAAAAAGAAAATAGTTGGTCTTATGTTCGCTAGGTGCATCAAGGACCCAATCATCTAATGATACATCATGTCATCAAGCGAATCTGATGAAGCATCACTCAATAGCTTCAGATTTGATGCCATAGGTGTGGTTAAAGCCATGCAGTCCATCATCCCAAATATATTAAGGATCTCTAATACATACTTCCCTTGTCCAAGGAAGATTCCATCTACATTTTGCCACACCTCCATGCCTAGAAAATAATGCATGATACCCAAGTCCTTAATTTTGAACTCGGCAACAAGCTTCATCTTCGTATCTGCAATCAACCCATCCATCCCTGTTCCAAACAGATCATCTACATATAGTAGGAGCATCACTGGGTTGCCATCTTCAACCTTGTGGTAAAGGTTGGAATCTACTTTACTCTTAGGAAAGGCCAAACTCGATAGGAAGCTGTCAATTCTACCGTACCATGTCCTGGGTTCCTGTTTCAAGCCATACATGGATTTCTTCAATCTACATACATGAGACTCCGTGTCATGTGTCTAAAAACCAATTGGTTTCTCCACATACACTTCCTCTTCCACTACACCATTCAAGAAAGCAGTTTTGACATCCATCTAGTGTATCTTCCACTTCATCACTGCAGCCAAAGCAAGTACTGATCTGATGGAAATGTATCTAGCTACAGGTGCAAAAGTTTCTTCATAATATATTCCTTCTTTCTAGGAGAAACCACAAGCAACAATTCTTGCTTTATATTTTTCATTGCTACCATCTGCAACATGATTAATCTTGTAGATCCATTTGGAAGTTACGACAGACTTCCCTTATAGTCTTAGAACAACATCCCAAGCATCATTCTTCATGATCAATTAACATTCTTCGATCATAGCATCCTTCCATTCTTTCCGTTCTGTTGCTTCTTCATAATTGGAAGGTTCTTTATCGATGAAATCACATAATAAGGATACATATCCATAGTAGGATCTAGTCCTCTTTCCTTCTCTGTGATTCTCTTCTGGAGCCCCATATCTTTCCACACCTTGGATAGCTTCCAGTACCCAACCAGGTTTCCTCTTATGAGGATTCTTCTTCTGAGCTGGATCTACAGGTTCTTGCAGTTCTTCAAATTCTCGATCTCCCTCTCAATTTTCCTCATCCATGGTTGTATCATGTGTTCTGGATGCTTCTACTTCTTAAAGTTCTTCAACATTTCTCTTTCTGGATTTGTTGTAAGATGAGTCTTCATCATTTGTTAAATATCTACTGATGTCGATAATCTTGAATCCTGGGAAGTATATTCTATAAGCCTTCGAGCTTTCAGAGTATCCCACAGTTATACCCTTCTTTCTTGAAGGATCTAATTTGTTTCTGTTCTCTTTTGGAATGTGTATGTACACTAGAAAACTGAATATGTTGAGATGGATAACTTCTATTTTCTTACCTGAAAATACTTCTTTAGGTGTCTTGTTCTTGAGTACTCTATGTGGAGTACGGTTCTATACATACACCATTGTTCTGGGAGCTTCTTCCCGTAAATGCATAGGAAGATCTTGATCATGAAGCATTGCTCTTTCAGCTTCCATGATAGTTCGTTCTATTCTTCCTTTCTACAATCCCATTCTGTTGTGGATTATATGGAATTGAAAACTCCCTCTTAATCCCCGATTCTTTCCATAACTCTTTGAATTCATTTGAAGTGAATTCTCCACCATTATCTGATCGAAAAGTCTTGATATTCTTTTCAGTGTGGTTCTCGATCAAGGCTTTGAATTCCTTGAACTTGTTGAACATTTCATCTTTTTTCTTCATGAAGTAAATCCATGTCTTCCTAGAAAAGTCATCAATAAAAGAAACATAGTACACATACCCGCTTAGAGAACTTGATGACATTGGACAGCATACGTTGGAGTGGATGATTTCCAATATTCCTTTTTCTTTTCTCTCGCTACTTGGAAATGTCTTCTTTGTGTTCTTTCCTTTTGCACATCCTTTGTAGACCCCATTATGTTTTGCTTGAATTTCTGGAACACCTTCAACAGCTTTACTTGCAAGTGGTATTGCCCTATAATGCACATGTGCAAGCCTTCTATGCCAAAGTTCATTTGGTTCTACTGAGTCATGAACCAAAGCTTGTTCTGGTTGTCCCTTCAATTTGTATAGACCTCCTTCTTGTTACCTAATCACTATTGCATCGTCAAAAGTATTTCCCTTTGGGCACATAAGAACTTGGACATCTACAAAAGCAACCCTCATTCCTTTTCCATAAAATGCAGATATGGAAAGGAGATTCTTCTTTAGTCCTTGTACAAACAATACATTTTTCATCTTCATAGACTTTCCAGAGTCTAGTTTATAGGAGGATTCACCACTACCTTTTATTGGATACTGGTAGTCATCCCCAAGTTTCACCTTGTGAGGTGACTCATGTTCAGATAGTTTCACAAATGATTCTTTGAATCCCGTCATATGCTTGGAAGCACCACTATCTATGAGCCAATATTGCTTCCATGTGAAAAAATTCCTATGAGAGCGGAGATCAGCACATATTCTTCATCACTTGAAGAATCACTTTCTTATCCGATTCTCTTTGTGGAAGGTTCATCATCCTCTATAGCATGAGCATGATGTCTTCTCTTGTTTCCCTTATTTTTCTTTGAGTTCCCTTCGTTAGGGTAGAATTTGGATATGTGACCTTTCTCATCACATGTGTAACATCTAACAGTAGCCCAATCTCTTCTAATGTGATGATGCTTACCTTTGGAGTGATGATGGTCCCTTTTGGTTTTCTTGGGGTGTGCTATGAGAGATTGATCTTCACTTCCCATCTTTTCATCTCGAGCTGATATCTGAGCTTCCTCTTGAGAGAATTCTTCCCGTAGTCTACTGAACTTGACTAACGTATTTTTTGGCATAGATCCCTTGAATGAAAGAGTCCCATGATCTAGGAAGACCATTCAAGGTGGTCATTACAATCTCTACATTTTCCACTTCTTCATCTACTACTTCCAACTGTTCCTTGATCTGAGATGCCCTTTTAAAGTAAGACTAGATGGTATCAGTATTATGGATATTTACATTCTTCAGTTGGTTTCTCAGAGTCATCTTCCTGTTTATGTTCTTCCCTTCAAACAATTTGGTCAGGGAATCAAACATAGCTTTAGGTGTGTTTATATAGGACACCTATGGTATGAGGTGATCCTTGATTGAATCAACAAGTATTCTCTTTTCCATAACCAACTACTTTTTATTTAAGTCCTTATCCTCATCTCCCTCTCGAACTGAAACCTCCTTACTGATATAGGAGTCCGACTCATTTTCTTCTAGGACCAGGGAGATCCTATACTTCCAGGCTCAGAAGTTATCAACTCCCTCAAGCTTGGTATGATGAGACATCTTAAACTGAGAACCTTAAATGGAAATACAAAAGATTTAGATCATACCTGGTGAAGATGTCGGATCTGGATTTGGAGCTGAAATTTTGCAGTGCTGGCTCAGGAGCAGTTTAGGGTTTTGCTTTTTGAGAGTTCTGTTCAACCAAATTCTTTGATCTTGATCCCTTAGTTCGATTTTGAGGAACAGATCAATCTAGGCCTAATATCACTAAAAAATTCCACTTCTATTGAAAGCCTAATTTTTGGCACCAGTGTCGGGTCCAAAATTGAAAAACCTCAGAATTGGATTCTGCTTCGACAGAAAGATGTTCCCTATGGAGGAGAGTTATTCCAACCTTCTTTTGCTGAAAATTTATGGAGATAGATCCACAAAGTAGGAATCCCTAGTTCCCACAACTGAACAATGTCTTCTTCTCAGGTTAGCTGTGATACCATGTTAGATTTTTATCATTTAAGCTAGCAATACATTAGGATCTTTAACTAAGAGAATAACAAGCACATCAATCAAACACAAGAGACAATGAAGATACTGTTTATCCTCGGGGAAACCATAAATGGTGAAAACCTTGCAACTTCCTCAGAGACAGAATCAACACAAGAAGTAAATCCCCAAAATAGTAAGATGATCTCTCGATAGCAATAACCTCTTTCTTCCTTGCCCTAGTGTCTTCTTCTTCCTCATCTATGCACTACAACTGAGTGTGAGTGAGTGTGTGATAAATAGAGAGGCTAGCTCTCTATTTATACTAATTCTTGACTTGACTAAACCCAAGTAGGGATGACTTCTCTAGGATAGTCTAATAACCCTAGTACCTTGGAACTATGGGGAATTTAACCCTTGACCAATCAGAGGGTTAACCACAATAACTTGACATGACTTGTTTACATTATAGAACCTCCCGATAGGAACATCGAGGCATGACATGACTCAAGTACATGCCAGAATAAACATCGGGTTAGAATACATAAGAAATACAAGTGAAATACATTCTGAAGTTACATATACATTAATAGTGTGAACTTGTGCTCTGATACCACATGTAATACTACAAAAGTTCGTAAAAATTTAAAAATTTTCATATGACAATAAATGTTTACAATTGTCACTACTAAGGAACATTTAACTGTTAACGGTTAATCTAAACATGCTTAAACTAGAACTACTTCTTGGTAATATCTAGTTCTACATACTTAATTGTTTTCTTTCCTAAGTCATTGTTAATGATTTGATTTAGCAGGTTATGATTTGGAACAACAAAAATCGAAACATCTGTTTAATTACTAAGTGCTAAGTTTGTTTTCTGTTTTGTGAAACTATGAAGGAACTTCAGTTGAGATCGAGGCTTACTTAGATTTTTAGCTAATGTAGTGAAGTGATGCTTCTTTTATAGGTCTTTTATAGGTAAGATGCTTTGTAACCATTTTCCGGATCGATTTTATTATCTCAACTAGCATAAAATATAATGCTAGTAAATTTATTTATTTTACAGCTTTGATCAATTGAATGAGGTATCATTGATCTATATATTTATGTTTTAAATAGTTGTAGGTAAACATAAGTGTTTAATAAACTGAACATAGTCCACTTGCTTTTCCTTTTGGCTACAAATATAACTTATTCATTTAATTTTTATCAATCTTTTTATCACTTTAGCTCCTACATGATATCTATTGAAAGGTAACTATATAAGAGATCCTTTTATACTTTATTACTTGATGCTGAGGTAATTCAAGAGTATTTGTTTTTAACAAGAAACGAGTTAAATAAACTTAGGAAAACCTAAATCTAGGTATAGTCATAAAGTGCAATGACTAACATTCACACATGGAAATAAAAACCTAGTCCAGAAGACACTTTACAAACTGCTCTAGTACTTATGAACTAGAGACGCAATAATACAAATTTAATATCTTCCAATTATAGTATTTATGTTTTTTGTGTAAGAATAAAAGGATTATTTTCTATAAAAATCTATCTGAATTAACCTTTATATTAGCTTCACCTCATAAAGGGGATATATGAATCTAAGTTTGATACCTAGACTAACAAAATCAAGCTAGACATCATCCTCGGTTTACAAACACACATACATAAAAGATCAAGTATTTTACAAGTTCTTTTTCAATGCTATGGCTTCTTATCATGTGTTGTTTATTATGCATATCAAGTTAAAGAGTTCTTTGCATAAGTTTTTAACCCTTTCTAAGATTATAGAACATAATGTAAACCCTAATGTATATAAATATTACCTCCCTACATGATTCTTTAGGGCTATAAATGCACATTTATAATGTAAATATAAAGTGAGTTATGACAAAGGATTTTAACCATAGTTTTGTTTATGAAATGATATTCTTATGAGAATTTAATCTAACTTACTGTATTAGAATACTACCTTTAAAAAGGTGTGGAAAAATACAGTTAAGTATTTTTAATCTAGCAGTAAAACTAGAAAGTATTCTAATCATTTACCTTAAAGTATATCTAATCCGGCATTGCCTATCTTTTAACAGTAGAAGGTTTCATTAAATAATCCAAAGAAAAACAGAATAGAAGCATAACACTTTATTGCTTAAACTAAATCCTTATTCATCCTAAATATGCAATTAGAAAGTAGATAAATCATGTAGAACCTGGAAATGTAGATGATGTGAAAATAGCTTAGGGAACCTGTTCCTCCCAACCAAATCCTAGAGATAGATGAGCTGCAAATCTGAGGACCCCCGAGCTTTTTTCCTGGTCCACCTGGTAGAAGTAGTTAGTGAGAGATGTAGTCTAGTAATCCTGTGCAACTCTACTAAGTATTCAAAAGTAAATATGTTATTCTTGAAGCAGTATGAACTTAGCTTAGAATAGTTGCACTAGTGCATAACTTCGGGACTTTTCACTCAAACAAACTTCTGCTAGCCCCTTCCATCGATTTTTCTTGTGCACTTCATTCACTTAGAATTTTCACAAGTCAATAATGAGAAGCCTCGGCTATTATGAATGAGAAGTTTTACTAGCATGCCTTGGTGCTTTGGGTCAGTCTTCACTTAATGAGCCACTTGCTCTGGTTCCACATTCCTTGGGAACATGACCACAAAAATAGGGAAGTTGCCTCCTACAACAACAAGAGGTAGTTTGAGAATGTTTCCAAGTGTCAATCTGCTCTCAACCTAGCCTACTCCACCAAGTGACCAGTAAAATACTCATTTAACAACCTCCTTAAGCTGTTGTCTCATCTTTCATTTATTAATTAATAAAATATTCAGTAATTACATTCAATTATCCTTGACCCCACTTGGTCATTCATTCCAAACTTTATAATAAAATATAACCTAATGTTTCTTAAAAAATAAAATGTTTTGCAATTTGGGGCATGTGACATACACACCCCGTTAAATACAACATCGTCCTCGATGTTATATCTTCTTCGTCCTCAGAATTTCCTTGGAATAGAATTTGATATGCGACCCTCATATGACTCTCCAACTCCCAGGTCGCTTCTTCTGGACTAAGGTGCTTCCATTCCACCTTCACCTGAACAATGCTGCGATTCCGAGGCAAGATCTTCTTCCTTTGAAGGATACAATCCGGTTCCACCAGAAAATATCCTTCGGATTCCACCTACACATCATTCCAGTTTATAACATGAGTAGCATCATGTACATATTTTTTTAACACATAAATATGAAAAACATTATGAACCTTCAAATTTGGGGGTAAAGCCAATTGATATGCCACCTGTCTTATTCCGGACAATATGTAAAAAGGTCCGCAATATCAGAGTGCCAACTTAGCACAACTTCATAACCTCAAGGGACTCTTTTTACGCCTTACCTTTATAAACACATGTTCATCCACCTGGAACTCTTTTTGAGTTCGTTTAATATCTGCTTGACTTTTTTGTCTATCTTGCACAACTTTCAAGTTACGTTGCACTTGTTTTATGATTAACTCCATCTCTTTTTGTAGTTTAGGAACTAATACTAACCTGTCAACTTGGTTACTCCAAGCTATGGGGTTATTGCACTTTCTGCCATACAAAATTTCAAATGCACTGTATCTTGCTGAAGCTTGGTAATGACTATTGTAAGCAAACTCTACTAGATGTAAGTAATATTCCCATTTACCTGGTTGTTTCTTAACATACATTCTGATCATATATTCCGACAATTGGTTCACTCTTTTAGTTTGTCCATCCTTCCAGGGATGAAAAGAGGTACTGAAATTTAAAGTAGTATGAAGACCTTTAAACAAATACTTCTTGAAATTGCATGTTAACTTAGGGTATCATCCTTAAATTATAACTTTTGGTATCCCATGTAAACAAAATATTTGTTTCATGAATATATTAGCAATATTAGCATCCTTGTAAGTGGTTTTTATAGGTATAAAATGATCTTTTTTACTAATTTTATCAACAACCACCATTATCGAGTCATTTAGATTTTTTTCTAGGTAGACATGTAATAAAATCAAGATTGATTATTTCCCACTTCCAGCTAGGGATAGGTAATGGCTGCAGTAATTTGGTTGGATGCTGGTGTTCCATCTTAACTTGTTGACATTCAAAACACTTGGAAATGTATTCTTCAAGTTCATTCTTCATGTTTGGCCAAAAATAATCCTTTTGTAACATTGTTATAGTCTTCTGATACTGAGGATGTCCTGAGTAAGGAGTCTTATGAATTTCATTTAAAATCAGTAACTTAATCTTAGGTACATTAGGTATATACAGTCTGTATTTATATAGTAATAATCATTTTTCATTTATACTATACCATGTACTTAAACTTTCAGTTACATTTTCTATTACTTTTACTTGTAATTTCTTATAATTTTCATCCAATCTTACTCCTTCCTCTAACTGTTCTTCTAAATCTATTTTATAAGTGCTCATTACTGCTACAGAATTTAGTTTTGAATTTCTGCTTAGAGCATTAGCAATCTTATTTTCTTTTCCCTTAATATGTTGGATTTCAAAATCATACTCGCTAAGGAAAGTTAGCCACCTAGCTTGCCTTGCATTTAAGATAGGTTCATTCAGAAAATATTTTAATCCTTTATTATTTGTCATTAATATAAACTTTCTTCCGATTAAGTGATGGCACCATATCTTCAAGGCATGTATGACAGAAGCTAGCTCTAAATCGTAGGTTGCATAGTTCTTCTAATGAATCTTAAGCTTCCTAGACTCATATGCAATGACGTGTCCTTCCTGAGTTAAAACTCCACCTAGATCGTCATTGCATGTGTTAGTATATACTATAAAATCTTTATTACGATCAACAATTCTTAATATTGGTGCATTAATTAGTAATGTTTTTAACTTTTAAAAACTTTCTTGACATTTTGACTCCACTCGAATTTATTCCCTTTCTTTTGTAAAGAAGTTATGGGATTTGATATTCTTGAAAACCCTTCAATGAATATTTGATAATAGATGTAATCCCCATGAATGACCGTACGTCAGTTACGTCCTTTGGGACTGACCATTCTTCAATTGCTTTTATCTTTTATGGATCAACTAATATCCCTTATTTAGTTACTACATGCCCTAAGTACTATATTTTATCCTTAAAGAAATCACACTTACTAAATTTAGCATAAGTTGATGTTCTCGCAATTCTTGTAAAACAATTTTTAAGTGCTCCTCGTGTTCTTCTTTAGACTTAGAATAAACTAGAATGTCGTCAATGAATATCACCATGAATTTATCCTGGTATTTATGCAACACATTATTCATTAAGCACATGAAAACAACCAGGGCATTAGTAATCCTAAATGGCATAAAAACGAACTCATAGTGACCATATGTGGTCCTAAAAGTTGCTTTAAAGATGTCTTCATCTTTGATTCAGACCTAGTGATAACCAGATCATAGATCAATCTTCAAGAATACAGTTGCTCTAGGTAGCTGATCAAATAGATCATCTATGCGGGGAAACGGGTATCTATTTTTAATGGTCATTTTATTAAGTTAATGGTAATCTATGCATAAGCATAGACTACTGTCCTTCTTTTTAACAAAAATAACAGGTGCTCCCCAAGGAGACATGCTTGCTCTGATATACTTCTTATCAATAAGTTCTTTTAACTATGATTTTAGTTCATTTAATTCTAATATATTCATTCAATAAGGGGATTTTGAGATGGGCACTGCACCAGGTACCAACTCAATAGTGAATTCTAACTCCCTCTTCAGAGGCAGTCCCGAAATTTCTTCCGAAACTACATCTGAACACCCCCTCAGGATTCGAATATCTTCTAGTTTTTTTTTTATCTTCATTATTAGTTTATTCTTTGTTAATTATAGTTATAGCAGAGGATTTACAACCCTTTTGAAAAACTCTCTTTCAGTGCAAAGCAGATATTTCTCTGATAGCTGTTCTCCTAAGGATTCCTGTTACATTTACTATTTCTGCTTCATTATTTACGCAAGTAAAAGTTTTATCAAAATAGTTTAGAACTAATGTACAGTTTTCTATCCAGTCCATACCAATGAACATATCATAAGAACCTAAAGGAAGTACATTAAGTTTCACATATATTTCAAACTGATCCATGTTTACAATACAATATTTTACCAAACTAATCACTTTTCTTTTTGCTCCCGTAGCTATCTCACCTAACCATGACTTTACAAAACTTTTCTACTGATAACTTGTATTTTTCTACTAAATCAGAAGAAATATAACTTAAACTAGCCCCTGTGTCAATTAAGATAGATATAGTTATTTGATTCAACTTACCTTCCACTTCCACCATGGAAGTTTGATAATTCGCCTACCTGTTTTCCTGTGCTGCCTTGAACCTGGGCATTGTCCTTTCTAAATTGCCAACAATCATCTCCTCCTACACCAGATGTATGTTGCTCACAATCTTCTTTCGGTTAGGGAAAAATTATTGATAATGAGGACCATTACATTACCAACATTTTACTCGTTCTTTACGTTCATTAATTTTAGTGTAATTGATGTGATTTTTAGCAGGTTCTTTATTTCTAAGGCCATTAGCGTTTAATTGTGAATTACCTTTATTCCCTTCAAAATTATTATTAGGAAAATTACGTGTGTTATTATTCATAAAACTTCAGTTAGGTATGAAATTTTCTTCTTCTATTCAAAATTATTGCATCTTTTAGCCTTCCAGTTTGACATACTTTTCTTTTTGTGGTTCTCCTCATAGAAAAAATCTTCCTTCCACAGAGCCTCCTCTAAATTTTTTGTATTATCATATCCAATTCTGTCTTTTATGTGGAAAGGTAAACAACTTAGAAATTGTTGTACCTTAGGCTTCTCATCCACAATATAAGGCACGTAACATAGGAGACTTAAAAATTTATTGTTTAATTAGTTCATGTTCATTGTTTGCATATTTAGTTCATAAAATTCCTTAGCTCGCTCTTCATAGTATTGTTCTGACAAGAACTTGTTTTTGAAGTATTTCTTATAAGCTACTATAGTTAATGTTCTTTTCCCTAATACCTTTTACTTTTTTTAGGTCCCGCCAACAAATATTTGCCTTCCGAGTTAGGTTGTAAATTTTTGTTATTGCTTTTAACTGATTAGAGTAATTATAAATTTGAAAATACTTCTTCATCCCAGAAAGTTGTGATTCAGCCTCTTCTCCTTTCTTAGTTTCACCATTGAGAGTTGGTGGTTTTATTTTTTTAAATTCTCGTGAAATTTATTCATAAGTGTTACAGAGAGAAATTCCTATGGCTTGGGGTACCACAACAGATAGCTTGACTCCACAAATCAATCCTTTCCTATATGCAAGAGAAACCAAATATCTAACACTAAAGGATCTCGATTTGTACCTTATTCCAGACGGTTGATGTAGATTCCCATTGAGCTTTCCAACTCCATCTTGAATTGATAAATTGCTTCCTCAACATTTAATAAACAAGAAAAACATGCTATATATAATCGTGTTAGACCTACTCTAGCATATTTAATCAATAACATATAATCATTTGAAACCATCCATGGATCATTAAAAGACACATTATTGGACATGAAAATATATTTCTATTAATATAAAACAAAGATTACAATAGAGACAACCTATGTCGACATGTCTGCGAATCGGAGAAACTGAGTCCCCCACTTGGGCCTCCACCACTTCAATCCTCCATCTCTTGATAGCAAGCCACAAGCAAAAGGAAAGCTTGGGAAGAACAAAAAAGTGACCCAAGGGACAAAGGGATGTAGAATAAAGTATAAGCTTAAAAAATAATGGACTATAGTTATCTTGCTATCAATTCCTCATGCCTTCAATGTATCCAAAGGGTTCCTTATATAGCTCTTCAATGGGGTAATGAAAGGTCGAATCTGAGCGATCTCAAGGCATATGGAAGGTTAGGAGACAAGTGAGTTGGATCCACATCAAGGAAAAATCCAAAAGAATTTGGCCTTTTGCACACATCCCGATGCACATGGTTTTCTGGGTCAAACCTGCGTATATATGGGAGAAAGGCTTTAAAATTCATGTGTGGAAATTTTTGCATGTTTTAGGGATTATCTTGGTAACATCAAAGGAACAAAAATGTTCCATGCGGTCTAAGGAGTCTGGAGAGGGACAAGGAAGGCCATAAAAATGTGATTCGCTATGTGTGGTAAAATTAGCTATAATAGATGCCCCCTAATGTGTGAGGTCAGAGGGGTCATACGATGGCTGAAATACATTATAAGTCCATCCCACAAGTGAGTGATGAAGAAACTAGTGGAGGAACCAGCCATCCAATCAGCACTATACAATGATACAACTCTGCACATAACTCCAAATACATATAGTAGTCCTGGATACATAAGAGTACAATGGCCATGAATAGGAATGATACAATATGACATATGTGTTCATCGCTATGTACAATATAAATACATCAGAATCTCCATGATGAAGAAATACAAAGGATCATGATATCCATGAATACTGAAGATACATAATGGATCAAGATCTCCATAATGGCTGGAAATGTCTGACATATACTGGAATCAAGTCACGAGAGCTGAAATCTCATGAACATTGGCATGATCAAGGAGGTATCATATAAGAGATGCCACCAATCTGGAAGGTCTTCTACACAAACCGCTACGAGTACATGTTCTACTATGTGAATAGAGGTGTTGAGTTCGAACATAGTAGTCCATCGTCTGATTACCGGTCATTGATGTATACCATTAACAGATGCAAAATCACCCACTGATAATGAAAATGGGAATCAAGGTACTAGACTGCAAACTAACAAGTGTGAATAAATATGTTGAGCTAAAACACTTAAGAGAATCCATATATTAGGGGAAATTGATGTATTCCCAAAAAACTGTCGATGGTGAGAGAACTTGCCACTGATGACTGCAAGTCTCAAGGCACTCAAAAATGACTCTAAATTTCTATCCTAGAATAAATGATCTGAATTTGATGGGATGAAATCAGCTGGAAGGAGGGCATTAAGGCATCCCCCATCATCCAACATGAGGTACTCAGTAAATATGTATAATGTGGAAGGAATCGATCATAAGGTGCATGAACCAGTAACTGTACCGAGAATGGCCGATAATCAAAGTCAAGATAAATGAGGAATGGCCGACTCAGGCTTCAAATTCCTTTGAAAAAGAGCATAAAGGTGAATGGTGACTAAATGTAGGCAGTATAGACTCAATATACAAAACTGGGACATCTGTGCGACATAGCAGGCATCAACAAAGGCTCCATAGGGACTCGAATCTTAACTAGTCGGTGGAGATAAACTCAGATAAACAAGTACAGCTCATAAAGTCAAACTATTAACCCAACCAACGGATGTGATATACAGTGATCTGATCGAAGGAGACATGAATCGACTACTACCAAAGATAACATCCTTTCTTATCCAGCCTTTTGGTTTTTTTATTTTTTTGAACTTTTTCAAATATTTGAAAAGATTGAAAAAGAATAAAATTTCTTTAAAGTTACAGAATAGGAGGAGACAAGTGTCAAATGGGAAAACAAACTAGTTACAAGTAGTGGAACATACCTATGCTTAGTGCAAGGACACATGTGTAGGATAGCGACACTCAGGGGAAAGTCCCCTCTCGATAAAAATCAAGAATCGAGCTGCAAAGGATATATAAAAAGGCTCTGCATAGCTAGACATGAGACAAGCTCGGGCTATATGGATAATACTCAAAGTCAGAGAAGCCTACATAAGGCTCAATGAGGCAGGAAAAGCTCATGACAATGCAATTACAACTTGACATAAGGGAGTCTTGGGGAAATTCCAGCATAAAGTTCAAGAAGAGTATGAGGCTCTTTCTCAAGGACATGGTGGGACTAAAAGGGACTTCCAGACCTAATAGAGGACTCACATCATGGGTACCAAATGCAAAAGGGAGATAACTAGGACACCCATGTAGAGGAAAGCTCTACCATTCACATAATATCATTTCTAACAGCAGCATGAAGGTTTCGTGATACCATGGAATGGGTTCATACCTAAGGTTAAGATGGAATGGTCATAAGGTAATGCATAAGTGCAAGTGGATGTGAAATCCTAACCTATATTCCATTTCAAACATAATACTTGTGATAGGCATGAATGGGTCAAAACCTCGGAGAGAGTGTATAGAAATTGGACCCTACATGAAAACCATATAGTCCAAAATAATCCAAAATAGTCAATAAAGAATCCAAAATATAGGGAATAGGGAGGAATAGTTATGACAACTAAATTCAGAGGAAACAGTGCAGTGGATGATGGGCCATAAAAAGGAATGTAGAGTGTAGACCCAACGTTCACGTATCCACTACCACCCCCATGAGGGTGACCACTGGTGTAAAGACCGAGCAAAGGTAATAAAAATCCTCCACAAATGGAGTAGAGGATGGAATGTGACCACTCCCAAATCTATGAGCACAGTAAGGGGCTGTGATGCCCCCAATTCTCACACCAATGTCCATACTAGGACCAAGGATGAGTGATAGGATAGCAGGCATGCCGAAAATAAAAAGACCCAAAATCAAGAGAGCATAAATATACTCAAGTAACCACGATCCCAAAGGCCAACTAGCGCACAAAGAGCACACTACTAAGAAAATATATAGCCAAAATACAAGCAAACCAAGGAAAGGATATGTGAGCTCCCGAATGAAGTAGGTATGTCTCACCTAGGAGAGGCTTGAGACTCCCATACACAATAAGCAGAGGTTCATAACCAATTATAGTGGCCCTAAGCTTCAACGCATAAAGGGACTATGCTTTATGACGTCTACATGGCCGGGACACCTACAGAATAACCTCTGCAAGTACCCCCTGTGATAACCTAGGTAAGGCAACTAAGGTCACCCCAATATAACCAATGCTCAAGCGGACAGTCGCAGGCAGGATTGACCGTATGGGAAGGGTAGCAAAGCTCGAAACTCTTGAAAGATCCCCCAAGTATGAATACAATCCTGAAAATATATCCGGTGCTACTCAATTATGACTAGGGGTCATCCCAATCAATAACCGCTAACACTTCCTCATGATTAACTCCCTTGTAAGAGGAGGATCATGAGAAACACTAATTATACCAAGGAATTTCACACTCTCGCCTGGACAGACACATACATGCTGTTGTTTAGTGGTCTTGAAGAATTTACTCACAATGAACTATTACAAGACCCTATAACCTAATCTTGTTGGTGTACGCTATAAAAGAAAAATGTGTAGTTCATTTTAAATTATGCATTGATTTTAATTGGCTGTGATTACTCAAAGGGAAATGGTTGTGTAACTAATGAAGTTATGACTCAGCAGTGAAGTAAACATGTACACCATAACAAACAATGCTAAGTGCAATCTTTGCCAAATGAAAAATAGGGTATGCCACTACATGAGATGCATAAATATATATTTCTTTCTGAATGCCAATGCAATCCTTCCTATATGAAAGCCTAAATAAAAATTTCATCCAAGTAATCCAATGCAAGTACCTCCTCAAATCCATATCTAAGATGCAACTAAGAGTGCAACTACTTTGTATTTTTCAATATAAAATAATGAACACTGCAATAAAAGTCATCTAAAACTGTCAGTCTCCGCACCAAGTATAAAACACAAGCCCAACAAGACACCGAGAAAAAAAAAAGTAATGCACTAATGGAAAAACAAAAAGGATAAATGAATAAAAATACTTTCAAAGAAAAATCAATGAAAAGGTGGTCTCTTGTCATAAAAGAAGCATCCAACAGACAACATCAGACCCAAGGAAGACCCAATCACACTCACAACCCACCCAACAACTTCCCACAACATCAAACTCACCAAAAGGGAGGATGTATGCGACTGTTTAAAGAACAACTACGTATATACGCAACTTTTGGCCAAAAACCTACATGTGTACGTGGATTTTGGACAAGAAATTGTGTGTATACGCAAATTTTGGCCAAAAATACACATATGTACACAAATTTTAGCCAAAAACCTGTGTATATAGAGAAGAGAGTGGTAAAAAGCATGCCAAGGGTCAAACCAATAAAGGGGAATGTCAATGGATGAACATACTATAAAATGCAACACAAAAACAAGGAGAAACAAAGAGCAAGTCAAGAATATCAAGCACATTGTGCCCCAAACCCCAAAGAAAAACAAGGAACGTCCCTAGTGGAGTTTCCAATTTTGTTTAAGAGAGAAATTCCTATGGCTTGGGGTACCACAATAGATAGCTTGATACGAGAAATCAATCCTTTTCTATATGCAAGAGAAACTAAATATCTAACACTAAAGGATCTCGATTCATACCTTATTCCAGACGGTTGATGTATATCCCCATTGATCTTTCCAACTCCAGCTTGAATTGATAAATTGCTTCCTCAACATTCAATAAACAAGACATGCATGCTATATATAATCATGTTAGACCTACTCTAGGATATATAATCAATAACATATAAGCATTTGAAATCATCCATGGATCAAATATTCATTCAAATAAACATTATTGGACAGGAAAAGATATTTCTATTAATATAAAATAGAGATTACAATAGAAACAATCTATGTTGGCACGTCTGCGAATAGAAGAAACTGAGTCACCCACTTGGCCCTCCACCACTTCAATCCTCCATCTCTCGATAGGAAGCTCACAAGAAAAGCCCAACCTTGGGAAGAACATGAAAGTGCTCCAAAGGACAAAGGGATGCAGACTCAAGTATCACCAGCAACAATGGACTATAGTTCTCTTGCTCTCAATTTTTCATGCCTTCAATGTATCCAGAGGGTTCCTTATATAGCTCTTCAATGGGGTAATGAAAGGTTGAATCCGAGCGATCTCAAGGCATATGGAAGGCCAGGAGACAAGTGAGTTGGATCCACATCAAGGAAAACTCCAAAATAATTTGGCCTTTTGCACACATCGTGATGTACATGGTTTTAGGGGTCAAACCCGCTTAAATACGCGAGAAAGGGTTTAAAATTCGCGTATAGCAATTTTTGCATGTTTTTAGGGATGATATTGGAAACATCAAAGGAACAAAAATGGTTCATGGGGTATAAGGAGTCTGCAGAGGGATAGGGAAGGCCATAAAAATGCGATTCACTATGTGTGGTAATATCAGCTATAACAATAAGGATTAAATTTTCTTTTTCTTGAATCATAATTATCTTCGCTACTATCACTAGTGTACTGATAATTCTTCCTATGTGGATCACCATAAATTTCAGAGGACAAACTACTTTCAATTTTAAACTATTTATAATTTTCGCTTTTGTGTTGGTACGACATATCTTCAGATCGTGGTTGTTTATGTTTTTCTTCATTCATAACTTTTTCCATCAAGATCTGGTTCAACTCATCTTCAGCTTTAAGAATTCTTTCATTTTCCATTTTTACTATTTCCATCTCAGTTCTTAATTCTTTAACAGTTTGTAATAATTCTAGAGAATTGTTAGTTATTTATTTTTCAAGTGGTTCTCTTGTAGAATTACATTGTTCATTAAATGGGGACGCTTCATCTGCATATTCCTTGATTCTTTCCATACCTCCAGTTTAGCTCAAAGATTTTTTTTGGAAAAAAATTTCAAAAAGAAAATAATAATCAGTATGCATGCATTTAATTTACTATTTATCTATGCAGGTTGAGTCGCATTCAGGCCTAGTGTCTGAACTGGTGCTCTGATACCACATGTAATACTCCAAAAAATAGTAAAAATTTAAAATTTTTCATATGATAATAAATGTTTGCAGATGTCACTACTGAGAAACATTTAACTGTTAACGGTTAACCTAAATAGGCTTAAACTAGAACTCATTCTTGTAAATATCTAGTTCGTCATACTTAATTGTTTGCTTACCTAAATCATTGTTAAAGATTTGATTTAGCATGTTATGATTTGGAACAACAAGAATTGAAACATCTATTTAATTAATTGAAACATCTGTTTAATTACTAGGTGCTAAGTTTGTTTTACTCTATTGTGAAAATATGAAGGAACTTCAGTTGATATCGAGGCTTACTTAACTTTTTAGGTAATGCAGTGAAGTGATGCTTCTTTTAAAGGTCTTTTACAAGTAAGACATTTTGTAACTAGTTTTCGGATCGAGATTATTATCTCAACTAGCATAAAATATAATGGTAGTAAATTTATTTATTTTATAGCTTTGATCAAATGAATGAGGTATCATTGATCTATATATTTATGCTTTAAATAGTTGCAGGCAAACATAAGTGTTTAGTAAACTGAACATATTCCACTTGCTTTTCCATTTCGCTACAAATATAACTTGTTCATTTAATTTTTATCAATCTTTTATTAGTTTAGCTACTACATAAATTCTATTGAAATGTAACTTTATAGTAGATCCTTTTATACTTTATTAATTGATGCTAAGGTCATTCAAGAATATTTGTTTTTAACAATAAACGAGTTAAATAAACTTAGGAAAACCTAACTCTAGGTATAGTCATAAAGTGCAATGACTAACATTGCCACATGGAAATAAAAACCTAGTTCATAAGACAATTTACTAACTCCTCTAGTACTTACGAATTAGAGATGCAATAATACAAACTTAATATCTTCAAACTATAGTATTTTGGCTTTTTCTGTAAGAATAAAATGATTATTTTCTATAAAAATCTATTCGATTTAATCTTCATATTATCTTCATCTCATAAGGGAGATATACAAATATAAGTTTGATACCCATACTAACAAAATAAAGCTAAACATCATCCTAGGTTTACAAACACACATACATAAAAGATGAAGTCTTTTACAAGGTCTTTTTCAATGTTATGGTTTCTCTTAATGTGTTGTTTATTATGCAAATAAAGTTGAAGAATTATTTGCATAAGTTTTTACCCTTTTCCAAGATTATAGAACATAATGTAAAACCTAATGTATGTAAATATTACCTCCCTACATGATTCTTTAGGGTTATAAATACACATTTATAATGTAACGATAAAGTGAGTTATGACAAAGGATTTTAAGCATAGATTTTTTTATAAAATGTTATTATGGGAAATATGCTCCAAAGATGTCTCGAACTATAATGTAAAACACGCACTTCACAAGTAATTTCGAATCCATGTAGTCCATGCTTGATGGTTAGGTTTTTGTTGACATTGTCGTTCAATATAAAACTATCCTAAGCCCTAAAAATTCACATTTTTACCTCACTTTCTTGTCTCTGTTGTGGAGTGAAGAGCTACAGACTCATGGCTGCAAGGCTTTGATGTTAATCCTCTATCCCCTCTAGTAGAGTCCTCCTTTTTACATTTTGAGTTATTATGTATGCAATGTTCATCTAGCCAGTGCTTTACTTTGTGGGAGAGGTCATTTCGCCATTTCTTTGCCTCTGCGTGGGCTTCCCTTCAGCGTTGGTGCTATGGTGGATTGTGTCTGAGTTGTTTTTAAAATAGCATGCCTTCATTTTTCTTATTGGTGTACATCGGGGTTTTAGCTTTGGGCTTGCCTCTTTGTCCTTGGGGGTTGGGGTTTCCTCAAATGTACTTATTCTTGTAGCTCGACGTATCCTTACTCATTTCTAGGGTCTGTTTCTTATACCATTACGGGGCCGATAATCCTCTTTCAGGTAATATATTTAGTTTTTAAACAAAGTTATAATTCTTTTTGAACCGTTAATAGACTTATCTCCTTAGTTATTTCTATGAGTTTTTAATATTCATTGGTTTCATTGTCCAGGTACTTGAATTCATAAAAGGGTGTAAAATGTGCAGGAAACCACTAAAGAATACCTTGCAAGGACTCCACGCTTGGTGTCTACCCTGACAAGCATCGGTCTTGCCTATGTATGGTGTTTTTAGTAGGTACTGTCTGCTTGGTTTTTGGATTACTCCTCGGTCGTGGATACATTGTGCTCTATTTGTTTTGGATAGCCATGTGGTAGAGATTGTGATGTGTTGGGAAGAAATATTTGAAGCCCTAGTGGCTCTATTGTGATGGAATTCTTTTGGGATTTCATGGCCATAGTTTTTGTTACAAAAGGAGTTGTTTTTGTACACACTTTTAAGCCGTGACTTTGTTTGTAAAAGACCATTAGGCCATAACCTCTAAGGAGAGAGTAGTGGTTTTGATAATGATGATAGGGTTATAGATGTTGTCTATAATTTGAATAGGATTTTAAGCTTATTGTTTTGTAAATTCTTTAATCGTAATATAAATACTGTGGTTTTTAAGAAAAAGATGGCATCCTATGAAATTTTTATCAGTTTTGTTTTAATTTTCAACTCTTTTAAATTTAACCTAAATAGAGTTATTGTTGCTGTAAATTGATATTTATTTTGATTATGTTTAAAAGTGAAACCAAATGTTCACACAGTTGGTTTTTGAAACATAATATGATTCTTACTGTTAGTAAGCAATTATTCAGCAAAGAGATAAAGGAAAAAGGGTGAATAAAACCTCGAGAGTCTTTACTGTTTTCCTGGGTTGAAATGTGTTGAAAGGTATTTATTTACTTTCTTAGTTTATAGTTATCCAACACTTTTAATACTATTTCCACTCGAAATGTATCAAGTTTTGTATATTCATGTATTGGATAATTGTGATTATACCAATGAAAAATGCATGCTTATTTGATTTTGGTTGAAAACTGTATCATCCACCTCTTAATAAAAGAGGAGATAAGGATAGTAATGTTTGGCAGTTTTTCTTCAAAATAGGTTTATTTATAAAAACTTGATTACTTTAAAATTATTATTGAATTTATTATTCGATTATAATGTTATTCAAGTTACATTTTTACATAGATTAAATATGAAAGTATCTCAATAATTTTCTGGCCTTATTTATTTTTCCTTAAAGTTAAGCCTCTTTATTTAATTTCTATTTTTATAATGCCTTTTTGGTTACTATAATAATAGACTTACACTAAATAATCTATCCACTATGTAATTAATGCAAATACGAAGTATATCTATCTATCTATCTATATATATATATATATATATATATATATATATATATCTTTCCTAGAGACAGATTTGTTTATGTTATGATGATGTACTATGTTTAAGTAAAACATCTCAAATAGAAAGGAATAACATACTTATGATTAACTCTAATGAAACTTGTAGAAGGTAAAATAACACATTCAAGCATACTTCATTTTATTCCTATTAGAACTGTACTAGAGTACTACCTTTGAAAAGGTGTGGAAAAATAGAGTTAAGTATTTTTAATCTATCAGTTACACTAGAAATTCTTCTAATCATTTACCCTAATCTATATCTAATCCAGCATTGCCTATCTTTTCATGCTAGAAGGTTTCATTAAATAATCCAATGAAAAACAAAATAGAAGCATAACACTTGATTACTTAAATTCAAATCTTTCTTCATCCTAAATATGCAATTAGAAACTAGATAAATCGTGTAGAACTTGGAAATGTAGAAGAGGTGACAACACCTTAAGGAACTTGTTCCTCCCAACCAAAACCTCGAGATAGTTGAACTGCAAATCTCAGGACCTCGGAGCTTGTCTCCTAGTCCACCTGGTAGAAGTACTAGGTGAGAGATGTAGTTTAGTAATCCTATGCAACTCTACTAAGTTTTCAGCATGAAATCTGTTCTACTTGTAGCAGTATGAACTTAGCTTAGAATAGCTGCACTAGTTCAGAACTTCAGCACTTTTAAGTCAAACAAACTTCTATTAGTCCCCTCAATCAAGTTTTCTTGTACACTTCATTCACTCAAAATTTTCACAAGTCAAGAATGAAGACCCTGAGCTGTCTTTAATGGGAAGTTTTATTAGCATGCCTAGGCCTTTTGGGTCAGTTTTCACTTAATGAGCCACCTTCTCTTGTTCCACTTTCTTAGGTAACATGACCACCAAAATTGGGAAGTTGTCTCGTGCAACAACTAGAAGTAGTTTGAGGATGCTTCCAAGTTTTAATCTTCTCTCAACTTAGCCTACTCCACCAAGTGGCCAGTAAAACACTCATTTAACAGCCTCCTTAAGGTGTTGTCTCATCTTTCATTTATTAATTAATAAAATATTCATCAATTACATTCAATTATCCTTGACCCCACTTGGTCATTAATTACAAACTTTATAATAAAATATAGCATAATGTTTCTTAAAACATAAAATGTTTTGAAATTTGGGGCATGTGACATGAATAACCCTATTAACGCACACAATTTTAGTTGGGATTCATGGAATTGACCACCCATATTATGATTACCCTTGCACTGAATAGAACCTTGTGAAGTGCCAATATCCCCAAATTTCCTCTTTCGCTTGTGTTGCTGATCACTTCTTTTAGAGAGAATAGGGGGCATTTTGCGAATCTGGTATTGACATTTGTTTGACCTAGGTTCTTCCTAAAGAAAAACCCTTTAAGATGGCCATAATATTTGTAATATGAAAAATTAAAAGGTACATTTTAGTAATACAAAAATTTCTAAATTTCCTTATCACCCAAAACAAAGCTAATACCCTCTAGAATTCCCTCAGTAAGATCTATTTTAACACTATTTTTTACCACCTCTCAATTGGAAGAATTCATACCAACCATATATGTTTTCATGAATATAACAAACTTGACATCTATAATCCTCAAAATATTCTCCTTCCAAAACTCAATATGAAGGAAAGATAATTTAACGAACACAAATATCTTAGTAACCATTTCCTTTGGTAGGTCAAAACATCACAAGCATTAGAGGATATTCAAGTGGAATTGCTCTAGAAATATGGACCACCAATATAGGAATTGTTCCGACCATAAATTGAGTATTAACATTGACCCCCTCGGAGGTCATGTTAACACTATAAATATTCAAATCCTCCAAACAAATGTTGAAGTGGAATTGTTGGTTTCTTGAGCTTTCTACTTACTCCCAAGAAACTATAGACTATTCAATGTTGAAAGGAGATTGATGTTGTGTTGAGTTTAGTGAAGACATCCAGGTGACTATAGTCTATTTCATTCAAGGTATGGTGGATCCCATGGATACCATACAAAAGTCATCAACTATAACTAGGAGATTGATGTTGTGTTGATTTTAATGAAGACATCCAGGCTTGTATCTATCTTCCATCCGATTTGCAAGAAGACAAGAAAGGGATTGAACTTTTATTTTTCATTTATTTCTTCAAGAACAGGATGGGAAACATTATGGGCAAAGTCAGACAGAAAAAAAGGGAATTACTAGCTCAGAAAAATAGAGAGCTAAGCTCTGCAGTAGTGTCTCTAAAATCCCAGTTGAAGGAATGTAATGAGAAATTGGCTGACGTGAATGATGAGATGGAGAAAAATGCCAGTGTTTTGGAGAAACATAGAACATAAAATATTGATTTACAATCCGAGTTGAACGAATCCCACGAAAGCATTCAAAATTTACTTACAGAAATTGCAACAATAGAAAATAAAATTAACATACTTGAGCAACTGGTTAATGAAGGAGTCGAAGAGAGCAAATATTTAGTTGAGAAACATGAGGTAACAACAGCGGAATGAGTTTCTATAAGAAGAGGTGGACGGAAATGGGCGTTTTCTAGATGCACAAAATCAGAGAGTTAAAGAGTTTGAATCTGCTCTGTAGGAAAGGAAAAGTCGAAGCCAAATCATGTGCAAGAAATGGTGGCATTTTTAAATTTCAAAGCCACATGATAATGGTTCGTCTTCGATTCCGTGGCTCTTCATTTTTATTATTCATTGCTGAAGGCTACGAACTATTCTGTTCACTTAGACATTGTTTTTTTGTTGTGCTACATAAGTCAATTGTATTGAAATTTTTAGGACTTCTGCTAGGAACAATTCACTTTAGGATCAATTTTGTTAGGCTCTGCGAACGCAGGGTCATACTTTTCCTCAAGAAGTTCAAGTTATACATTTTGTTAAGAAGTTGATTTTTTTAAAGTTTGTATTAGTGTGTAACTTTTGATGCTGATTTTATGGAATTTTATAATGTTTGAAAAAATAGTTATTAAACATAATTTCTAAAAAAAAATTAAAATATATTTTTTATTTTTCTGATTTTTCTAATAAAAACATTCAAAAAAATTTCATACGAAATGGATGATTCGAGCCTCAAGATTATTCATACCAAAATGGATGTTTCGAGCCTCAAGATTAGAGGGTTATAGTTAATTATTTCTTCTATGTATATTCATTTCTAATTTAAAAAATATTTATGAAGGACACTAATAAGAAAATAATGGGATGCCAATATACTATGTTCACTATAGTATAATTAATAATTAAATAAATTATGTTTACTATGGTAATTTTACTCCATTCTAATTGCTATTTTTATTTTGATTGAGTATACCAAGTGTGTCTCAAGAGTTAATTTTTTTGTTATATTTTCAAAAGAAGCAAAGTTATTTATTGCATGTAGAGTAGTGTGGTGCTTTATATCTTAGTGTTGGGGATATGTTGTCACTTAACAAGAAGTTATGTAATGTTAACAAATATAAAAAGTAAAAAGTAATTAAACAAATTCATTTTTGCTTATCAAATAAAAAATAAAACCAAATAGAATATAATTAAAAATATCCACGCCATCTAATTAAATGGAAAAATAAAACCATCATAGATCCATATGAAATGGGATCATTTCCTTGAGATGTAAATTTTTCTAGGCATCTACAAATTTTAAGATTAGAAAAAAATTTACCCTCAAGAAATTGGATTCCTCTCTATGCTTGATATGCCCACACTTGAGATAGATCTATGTCATTTTTACCTTTATGTACATGTCTCATAGATACAATTTCAAGTACATGTCCAGTATTGGACACAAGTACATGTCCAAGAGTTCTAGGTCCCCATATTCATAGCACAAATTAAACAATATCACAAGCCCCTAGCTATTGTACTAACCTTAATTGACTAGAGGTCTACACAAACTAGATTTAATTATGTATTTTTCAATATACACTCTAACTCTTCTTGTGTAAAATTTTCTACATAGGAACAATGATGTCGAGGCCTTAAAACTTATGTTTCACTCATGCTATGAAGCTAAACTAGTTGTGAGGCCCCTTATTCTTGGATCTAACTTTCCACTCTAGAATTCATAATAATAATAAGGTTGTATTCTATTTGAGGTAGTATACGAAATTAGTAACAAAAAAATGGGTTGGAAGGATAAAAAATAATAGGTCAACCCACGGAAATAATCAAGTGATTAAAGGTAATTAATGGAATTCATGGCATCGTTTCCTCACCCTCTTTCTGTTCTGTTCGTTTTGGACATGCGCATTGATGGACACCAGATTCTTGGTTTGAAGTTATCATTTTCTATTCTTGGTTTGAAGTTATTATTGTTGGCCTTTGCACACACCTCATATCGACATTTCCCCCATAGATGAGTCATATAAATGACATATTCTTTCTCTTGATTAATTTTCACACGATGTATACATGCAAAAGTAGCGCATTACCAGAGTTTTAAGCTAGGACCAAGAGTCTTATCTAAAATCTATATGGCTTCTTTAGTATCTGTTAGAATATAATCCGTCGGGATTATAATATTGTAAATAAATAAATAAATAGTTAGCTGAACAGTTACATAGGAAGGTGAGAAGGTTGATGAAGCTCAACCGTCACATGTAATATATAAATGTATGCATTAGCCATGAATAACATTGAATCGGGAGTTATACCTAACAAGTGGTATCAGAGCTTGGATTTCTGCCATAACTCCTGCTATTAAATTTCAGTCCTGGCAGCCTGTATGCTTGCCAATGCATTACCAGACCTACATTATTCCCTTTGTCCATTTGTTTCAGACTTGCCTGCCCTAACCTTCCATTGTCTGCCTGACAGTCTACAGTTTGCTAGCCTAATGTTTCATTTCTTCCCAACGGTTCTCCTCTGGCCAAAATACCTAATTTTGGCATCTCACTACCTATGAGTGGCCTGCCTATTGATTATTCCCTTACATTCCTTGCAATGCATAGCATTGCTTCAGAACTAACCCTAATTCTGTGTGGATTCGCACTAGCGTGAGCTCCGTGAATCTGGATATATCATTGGGTGCATATTGCTAGCGCTGGTTCTTCTATTGAAGCCGTTACCTGCGTGCGCAAGGGAAATTGAAACAACAACTGCTGGTGGTATTCCTCCGATCCCTCTTCAGGCTAATGGTGGTGTGCCTCCTATGTAATATGTTTGGTGAGATCGGGACTGTGTCTTAGTGCTCTCTTCCGACGCTGCATTGAAGATTGAAGATTAATTGCGAAGAGACCATGGTTGAATGGAAATCATGGAATAGATTAAAGGACTGCTCCTTAGACCGCATGTGTTGGAGTTGCGTTGGTGTAATGACTGATCCTTAGATAGTGTGGACGTTGAAGTATGTATGCTGGGAGTCTGATATATTGAAGCTATTGTATTGAAAAATCTTGTGGACAGAAGCCTCCGTTTCGATGTCTGTCTTTTGAAGCTGCGTTGAAGATGGAGTAATGCTGGAGATTGAAGTCGTATTGGAGTAATGCTGGAGTTGTCTACGAGATGCTTATGATCTCCCCGGAGCTAACCCACAAACGGTTTCCCTAATTCTAAAGTAGATGCAAATAGTTAATGTGTAATAAAATGGTGGGACTCTGGTCGATCGACGTCCTGCCCTCTTATCTTCGTTAATTATTTATGTATTGATCAGAATAGAAACGAATACATTGCATGATAATTTTGCCCCGTTCATGTAATTGTGTATTGCTGCAAGCTACATTGCTATGTCAGTGTTGAGTTCTGACTGCTACAACATAAGAGTTTCAGACTACAATTGATTGTGAAGGCTACGTCGAAGACTGCGTGCTACTGGTGCTCTCCCTAAATATTGCAATCGAGCTGGTGCTCTCCTCCTGAACATTGTAATCGAGCTAGTGCTCTCCCTCAAGAATGCTTGTGAAGTACATGGAGGCCGAGTCTAAATACTGAAGCATTGAAGACTGAACCCGTGAAGCTGTGCGTGAAGCTTGAAGATGAATCTTGAAGACACTGTGAATATTCAAGAGCGTAGAGGTAAAATATTGCTGATAAAATATTTTGTGACCATTGGGTTGCACAAACCCTAACTCTTGTCCAAACTTATATGCATAGATTTTGTCTACAAATATTTACCTAATATGGATATTGTATGAGCCCGAGAGTATTAAGTGTTGAGCATATGTCTTATGTATGAACCTACAAAGGATGAGTGTGAGCCATGACCTTTATAATGCATTGTGAATGATGTGATTTGCAGAGTGTAAAAGTGTTGAGAACCCACTCTGCTATAATACATTGTATTAATATTGCATCTTTTCATAAGATATTTTGAGTTGTTCATGTAATAGCACTCTAAAAGCAAATGATATAGAGTTGCAGCTGCAAGATTTTTTTGATAGGACTGTAGAATTATTTGTATAGGCTGCAGAATCATATTGTAATCTGTAAAGGAGCAGGAATCTAAACATGCATCTCATATCTTTTTCTAAGCATTCTATAAGTTACAATTTCCAGATTAGAGATGCACTCTTTGGCATCTATTATTGGGGTTCTTTCCTTGCTGGAAAAGACCAATCCAAAGACCCTTCCAAGGGAGATTGCAGCAAGAGAGGTAGAGGAAGAAACAAGTTCAACAAAAGATTAGATTTGCAGTGCAAGCATTGTGGAAAGACTCGACAAACATCAGATCAGTGTTGGGCTTCAAGGGACTCCATCAAAGACAAGCATAACCAGAAGAAAGATGACAGTAAAAATCAAGATGCTAGTAAATCTTCTGATTCTACTCATTGTATTGTTGCACATTGTAATCTTGGAATTAATGAAATGACTTCACTTTCATCTTACAAAGATTGTTGGTTGCTTGATACTGGTCTAAAATCACACATGACATTTAGAAAAGACTGTTTTGAAGAAATTAATGAAACAATAGATGGCATAGTTTACTTTGCAGATAAGTCAAGTATTAAACCAAAGGGAATGGCACCATTCGACTGAAGATTCCTGGATTCCCTGATTTCTTGTTGAAGAATGTTCTTTATCTTCCAGAGTTACAGAGAATCCTGTTGTCCTTGGTGGAGATTCGACAGCGAGGCCATTCCATCCACATGTTTGATGGAATCGTTGAAATAAGAAAGTCCTCTGAAAACCAAGTCATCATGACTGGATATGAAGATGGGAAGCTCCTGAAGCTAAAGGGTTCATCTGCAAGAGTTCAGAACTATGCCTACCTCTTTCAGCATGGAGAAGGTAATTTTTCATCTAGTTCATTGTGGCATGCAAGATTTGGTTGTCTAAATTATAACAGTCTTCGTTTGTTGAGAAAGAATGGTGTATTTGGTTTGCCCACCATTCCCAAAGACAAGGAAGAATGTGATGCATGTATATTAGGGAAACATAGTGAGCTGCCATTCCATGAATCTAATTTCAGAGCAAGTAGGAAATTAGAACTAGTGCATTCTGATTTATGTGGCCCAATGCCAACTCCTTCAGCAAATGGGAATAAGTATTTTATGACATTTGTTGATGACTACTCAAGAATGTGATCGATTTACTGTTTAAAGACAAAATCAGAAGCATTTCAAACATTCAAAGACTTTCATGCATTGATAGAAAAACAAGCACAATCAAAAATTGGTACACTTCATACTGATAATGGGAAAGAATACACTTCAAATTCTTTTGAAGATTATCTTCACCAACATGGAATTGCACATCAGACTACCATTCCCTACAATCCTCAACAAAACGGTGTAGCAAAAAGAATGAATAGAACCATAATGAATATGGTTCCCTCAATGATGTTTTCCATGAATGTAAAACTAATGTTTTGGTGTGACACAGTAAAATGTGCAGCCTATTTGAGAAATAGAAGTCCCTCAAATGCTCTTGATAACAAGACTCCACATGAAATGTGGTTTGGCCATCTCCCTTCAGTCAGGAATCTTAGAGTTTTTGGTTCCACTTGTTATGCCTTGATTCCAAAGGAGCAAAGAAACAAGCTTGGTGCTCGAAGTAGAAGATGCATTTTCCTGGGGTACGAAGAATACTCCAAGGCATACCGTCTATATGATGAGGTAAACAAGAAATTTGTTATTTCCAGAGATGTCATTTTTCTTGAGACTAATAAAAATTACCAGTCCATTGAGAAACAGCTTGATCATTTGGAAAGTTATCCTCATCCAAAGACATATTCTGAAAATGAATATGAAATTCCAAACCTTGAAGGGGGGATTCCTATTCTGGATCAACCTTTGGAATTTCCATATGAAGCACCAACTCCCCCGCATGAAGAAGTTCATACTACTTCACTTGAACAAGAGGTTCAACTGGATGATGTGATTGAGAGAATTGAAAGACTCTCAATCAATGCTGAAGCACCACCAACTGATCAACCAGGACCATCACGGAAGATTCCTAAATGGGCCACAAAGACACTTGAAAGTGTCCATCTGGATGAAGTTGGAAAGACGGGAACAAGAAGTTCGAAAAGACATGGAGGAGAAGAAGATAATTCAGGTGATGACATGGATGTATCATTTGATTGTGAATTTAATTTATCTGCTAACTTTGAACCAACTTCCTTTGAAGAAGCTTCTACTCGATTTGAGTGGAAAGAATCTATGTAGAATGAGTATGATGCACTCATAAAGAATGGAACTTGGAAGCTGGTTGACCCTCCAGTTGGAACCAAACCAATTGGCTGCAAGTGGGTGTATAGAACAAATACATATCAGATGGCTCACTTGACAAGCACAAAGAGAGGCTTGTAGCAAAAGTCTATGCACAGAAGGAAAGAATTGACTATGAAGAAATGTTCTCTCCTACAGCAAAATGGGCTACCATCCGTACCTTACTCTCTTTAGCTGCTCAGAAAGGGTGGAAAGTTCATCAGATGGATGTGAAAACTACTTTCTTGAATGGAGACTTGAAAGAGAATGTCTTCATGTCTCAACCAGAAGTCCTTGTTGTGAAAGGAAAAGAACAAAAGGTATGCAAGCTTGTCAAATCCTTGTATGGCCTAAAACAAGCGCCTTGCGCATGGTATGAAAAGCTAACCGAGCATCTTTTGAAGTTAAATTTCAAACATTTTGATCTTGATGATGCAACACTGTTTATAAAGAAAGTTGGAAGATATGTTGTGTATCTTGTGGTGTATGTAGATGATCTTTTGATGACAGGGAACAATGAGAGCTATATATCATCCATAAAGAAAGATTTGAAAAAGATCTTTGAAATGACATATATGGGACATCTCCACTATTACTTAGGAATTGAAGTCACTCAACATCCTAAGTACATATTCCTATCTCAGAAAAAATATGTTGGAGAACTACTAAACAAATTTTGCATGACAGAATGCAACCCTATATCTACTCCAATGGAACAGAAAATGAAGCTCACATCAAGCGAAGGAAAAGAATTTGAGGATGCGACCAAGTATCGACAACTTGTAAGAAGTCTTGTCTACCTTACAACAAATAGACCAGATATTTCTTATGTTGTTGGCATACTTTCAAGGTTCATGCATAAACCTTGTGAAGGACACTAGTCAGCTGCAAAAATAGTTCTAAGATACTTGAAGGGGACTCAAGACGTTGGACTCAAGTACTCTAAAGTGAATGAATTCAAACTTATTGGGTACTTAGACTCAAATTTTGATGGCGATAAGGAGACAGGAGTATCAACTTTATGATACACTATGAGTCTTGGATCAACAGCTGTCTCATGGAGATCATGCAAATAGTCAGTTCCAGCAGATTGAACAACAGAAGCAGAATATGTGGCTACAGCTGAAGCAACGAAAGAAATAGTATGGCTCAGGAAGATACTTGAAGATTTCCAAGAAAAACAAGAAAATTCCACTCCATTATTGGTCGACAATACTTCTGCAATCAAGCTGGCTAAGAATCCTAGATTCCATGATCGAACCAAACACATCAACACAAAGTATCATTTGATTCGACATCATGTAGAGGCCAAGATAGTGCATCTTCAACATTGTTCCACAAATGACCAAGTTGTAGACATCTTCACCAAAGCGCTTGGACGAGAAAAGTTTGAAAGATTCAAAAACATGCTCGGACTTATGAACACCCCTTCGGATTAAGAGGGGGATTGTTAGAATATAATCCGTCGAGATTATAATATTGTAAATAAATAAATAAATAGTTAGCTGAACAGTTACATAGGAAGGTGAAAAGTTTGATGAAGCTCAACCGTCACATGTAATATATAAATGTATGCATTAGCCATGAATAACATTGAATCGGGAGTTATACCTAACATTATCTTATGCTTAGTAGCTCAAAAATCTCCTCAATTTCATATTTTCCTAGGTTGAGAGACACTTCCTCATCTTCTATACACACTTTACAGATATTAGTGAGAATATCACTAGATCTCATAGGGGTTTTTCCTTGTATGTGAATGACTTGTTACATGCTTGACTAGTTATGTTGTCCATTTGGGTTGTTTTTTGTATATGTGGGTGTACAACCACTAAGGGATTATGCCATTTATCATATATTATAAATGAAAAATAATAATCACTATTTAACTTCTTTAACTTGTTGTCCACAAATGTTTTTCCACAAATATGGTTAATTAACTCACTCAAAGAATAAAACCCTAATGAGAGTTCATGTCTTTTACTTTGGTTTTGTTTGTAATTCTTGCACTTTTGATAACCATTGGAAAGATGTTCCTACGTAAAATATCCACTACTCTGATAGAACATTCCAATAGGGACAAAGGTTTGGATTTCTCATTGTGCATTCAGAAAGTTTTGGAAGATGCAAAAGTTTCACCAAAGGAGGTAAGTATTTTTTTTAGTTTTTAATGAACGTCTACGAGTGGTGTAGAATTACTTATTTTAAACATTTAATTGAAACTTTGTTAGAAGTATAGTAATAAATCATACCCATGGCTTAATGATAAATTACCATATCCTCAATAACAATGTAGGTGAGCTATATAAATGCTCATGCAAGGTCAACCTCGGCAAGAGATCTGGTAGAGGTTAAAGCTATCAAGAACTTTTTCAAGGATACTTCTAGTATTAAAATGAATGGAACAAAAATGAACAATGAAACCTATGTGATCTAATTTGTATTGATTAGGTATTTAGAATGAAAACATGTTACTTACGACCAAGATTTTCAACAAGTGCATTCTATTATTACTAATTCATGCATCCTGTAGCTAACTTCAATTTTGGTGACCTTTAAAAGTTGTAGTTGATATGCATTAATTCTTTCCATTGCAAGGACCATATATGTTTCTGACATTAAATATAGTTTACTTTTCCAGTCTATGATTGGTAATCCTCTTGGTGATGTCGATGCACTCGAAGAAATTGTAACCATAAAGGCTATCACTAGTGAGTGGCTTCAACTAACCATCAATCAATTTGTAAATTGCTTACTTGCATGGAAAATTTATGCTAATAACTAATTGAAAGTATAGTTTTATTTCATGAACCAATATCATCCAATATTTTTTTCACGTCTTATTGTTTTCTTTTTTACTTTCTATTGAGTATAGAAATTGAATTAATTAAATTTCCATGTTGATACTTTCCAGAATACACAGCCTGATGTTACGATTGACACAGTGGAAAATGTGAAGAAGCAACATAAATTGCATGTTGGTAAGTAAACTTGATTAGAATTTAGGGTGGAGAAATTTTAAGTGCAGATGATACTATGCACAACCTACAATTTTAAGATCATTTCTGATTTTCCACAATGATCATAGGTTGTATTAAATCGTAGTGTAAGATTAAGTTGTATTTTGTTGCGCACAATCTACAACTATAAGATAATCTGTTATTTTCCACTGTGTCATTGATTAGAATTAGAATCCAACTTTAAATTTGCTTCTCGGTAGGTTATTTTCATGGAGCTTAAAAATTAGTCCTAATATACAAGAACATCTTGTTGTATTTTTCCCCATCTTATGTGGATAATTCTACACAGATGATTATGATTTCAAACATTTATTTCTTTTTCAAGGGGAGGATGAGAAAAGTGTATTGTCTATATACAAGAACATCTTGCTGTATTTTTCATCACCTTGTGTAGAGAATTTTTATGGTTTGAAAAATGTTTTCTTGTTCAAGGGAATGATGAGAAACGTTTATTGTCTATATACAAGAACATCTTGTTGTATTTTTCCTCACCTTGTGTAGAGAATTCTGCATAGATATATGATGATTTTCAACATTTGTTTCTTGTTCGAGTGGACGATGAGAAAAGTGTATTGTCTATATATAAGAACATCTTGTTGTATTTTTTCTCACCTTGCGTGGATAATTCTACATAGATAATGATGCTTTCAAACACATGTTTCTCATTCCACGGGAAGATAAAAAAAGTGTATTGTCTATATTGATTTTCTTGACCTTGTTACAAATTCTAAATAAATAATTATAAAAATAGAAACTATAGTTGCTGAGTTACTTTTACAACAAGGAAGATATGTATTTATCATGATTCATGTCATGCACATACAAGAATTTTCGTTAGTAGTTTCTCTAGCATGAAAACATGGTGAAAAGAAGGAAATTTTCTTTACTTTCATCTCGCAAAAAGTTGTAGATATGTGTTGAACCGATGATGGGTTCAAACCTACACTACACACGGTGTTTAATGCAATTATATCGTGTGTGAAATTGTCATTCTATCCATATCATTTTGCAAACTGTCTTTTATGTTTACACTATTTTTTGGGTTGGGTGGCAATGTATTTGTTTTAATGAGCCTGATTATGGTGAGCCAGTAATCAAGCTCTTGCTCACTCAATTTGATGTGTTAAAAAAATAAAGTACAATAGCACTTGATGCAATCGATAGGTTTTCTTGGAATTTACCTATAAAAATGTACAGGCATGCAGAATTTAAACTCGTCAAATCCACATCCATCGCATCCATTTACCCGTCATAAATAAACATGACTAAAATTACTAGTTGGGTACCTAAATTCAATACTAACATAGCTTTCTTATCACATGAAGGTTGGAGGATAGACTCTGGAACAACGATCGTCTCAAGGAAACTTAAGTTGGAGTTGTACATAGTTGGTCCAAGATTATTTGCATCTTGCAGGAGTTATTAAATTATATATATCTAGACATCGTGGGGTTTGGTCACTATTATGTATTTCGGACTAAACACAAAGGAAAGAACATAATCAAGAGAGGTATTATATTAGTGTTATTTATTTATTATTTAATGATAAATGAATGACCAATGATATCCCAATAAGTTGGCTTTGCAAAATTAAACTAAAATTAATGTTTTGGGAAAAAAACCCCTTAAAATTAGTCTTGATTTTATCGTGTATTAGAAGAAAAACATCATTCAAATATGGAAAAAAATAATGATCCCCAAAAGAAAAATTTACCTTGGAAATTTGCAAATAGTTTAAAATTAAAATACATGAAATAGTAGCCACCCTTTAATGACATGATTTATCATTCGCGAAGATAAAATCATTATCTTCTACAAAGTTTCATCATTCTCAGTCATGAAATCATTCATATGAATTTTTTGTTATGCTTCTATTTAACATAAAACCTTTTACATATGGGTATGGATTCAAATGAAGGATTTTCCAAAGGATGATGCCATTTAACAATTTTAAGGTTTTGTTGTATGCTATCTTAAAAAACAAAAATCAAGTTCATAAGAAATTGTTAATGCTTTCAAGGGTTTGTTGTATGCTACCTTCAATTTTTTTTTCTTTGAGTTGGTAAGAAATTGTAAAAGTTTTTGCCAATGACAATACAGTCAAGCATTGATGGTCAATAAAATAGACTAGTAATCATCAACAATCCTAAGAATTGATTTGTGTTTTCGATAAGATTAGTCTCCAACATGGGCTGTAAATGTGTGTTATCTCCGCGAGTAATCTTCAATGAGATTAGTCCACTTTCTTGAATTTTACCAATGAACATATCTGTAGTTCATAGGACATTAGAAATTAGTTTGTGTTATATAATGATAAGAAACATGTAATCCCAAAATAGAACAAATTATTGTCATGTGTGTGTGAGATAGGCTATTGGAGGTGCCATTTATCCTCATGCAGTGTGATGTCCCCAAAATTTGAAAAAACAAAAATTATTAGGCTAGTAATTTACTTGTTTCAGAACTTGTTTCCCTTGTAAACAACTGAGAGGTAACCATTTCCTACTTGTCACTTCGGGGTTTACTTAGTTCTTTCAAACTAATGCATTTATTTCCCTATCGCATGTAGGTGCACTTGACAATGGAAAATTTTTAGAGAAGTTGAACAAGACATACTGTCCGCTCATCACTAATGCTCAGCTTGGGCGATGAGGAACTTACCGTCCTATCCTAGTAGTTACTATAACTGTTGTTAGTTGATATTTACACAAAGCTTGGTATTTCACTAGCCTATGTTGTATGGGTTACCATTATTGTTTTTACGGACGTGATGACACAGTTGTAATTACTACTACCTATATTATTTATATGGTTCACGTTTTATATGGTATTTAACACTTGGAATACTTGTTTTATTTCTTGACATGGTCTTAGTGTAATAATTTAAACCTTATAATAGCCTTTCCATGGCATATTTCACATGCAATGGAGTATGGCTAAGTCCTATATATTCGATACACATTTGGAGTTTATGTTACAATGCACATTGTTTTGAACATGGTTTAAAGGGATGTTGCATGAACTATACGATATGGGTTCAGAAATATGTTAATGGAGGCCATGGTGGCAACATAAATACACCCTGGAAGATGTGGCCTTCAAGCTTAGGGCTTGGGCTCTTACGTTGGTTTGGTCATTTGTAGCATGGTTGTGTCAGCTCTGCCTTTGCGCTATGTGGTTGTGTGGAACTTCGAAGGTTTGGCCATGATGGCAGGTGTGGATCCCTCTCTAGTTTTACATCGTTGTTTATCTATTCAGTTTGGTTTCAATGCATACTCCTCATCATGGATTATATACTTTGTTGCAGGTTACAGGGTATGAATAAATCGTGGGTCATAGGTCACCCTGAGGTCAACACCATAGCCATTCAGGTAAGCCCCGGTCTAACATGTTATTAACCTGTTCCTTCTATTGTGTGTTTGTTTGTGACAGAGTTAATAGAACTCATCTTGGTTTGAATGTTTGTCTGTTTTTAATGGCTATGGAAATGAAAGGGGATTTATTTCATCTTAATGAGTATACCATCAAAGACGCGTTAAGACTTGGGGTTTTTTTTGTTGGGGTTTAGTGCCTTCAAGTCAAAACTTTAAATGTATTCATGTTTTGATTTATGGACACTGTGTAGAGAATGTTGCCTTGGTGAACATTCCCATGCTCTATGACTTGTAATTTATGTTTATATTTGGATACATCCACAACACCATTGCTTGCAATGGTGGAAGGCTGGGATTATGTGAGTGTGTAAATTCTTATTTTGTTTTAAGAAGGGAAATGTACAATATTTAAACTCTGTGGCCATTTATTGGTTCTTAGACAAAGTATTTGCGTACTCATCGATTTCATGGATATGATTCTTACTCTTGTTATTAGTATATTCTATGTGAAATTTGGAATTCTTGTTTAACTTCTTATATGGAGTTGTTGACAACGTTGTTTTGGCTTTGAAATCCATGCCGTAATTCGCATTGGCATTCCCTCCATTAGAGTTGCAACTATGTGTTGGGGAAATGAATTATCTTCTTGATGTTTTGATTCGTGTTTAGGTTTATGCAATATATTTTACTGTGATGGCTGTGACTATGGGTGTAATTGCTATTCATATAGTGATGAAAGGGTTTTTGGTGTGTTTTATTAATTCTTAAATCTTTGTTATGTAAAAGGGGCTAGGGCCACGGAAATTGTTATAGTGTATAAATTATTGGGGCTTTTCCCTCTGTGTAGAGATTAGATGAAATAATTTTACATCATGTGTATTTATATAGCGTGGTATGTTTGGTAGTTTAAACGCTATAGTGTTTAGTAGGAAAGTAACGAATCCTACATGATTCAATAAGAGGACATGTAAAGGAAAATGGACTCAATAGGAATTGAACCTCGGTCGCTATGGTTGTTAAAGATTATTGATGTAAGGGTATATTTGGACATGTAACATTGACAAGAATTGATTCTGCAACCTCTATGTATTTTTCTACATTTAAGAAGAGGTTTGTGCATAGCATCATGGTTGATTTATTATGTTGGGACTTTCGGTACGACATACGATTCTTGTATATGTAGTTTGTAATATATTTATAGAGTTTGGTGTATTATACATGAGATGGATTTATGTGGATTATTGTTTATATGATCATACCATTAGATGGTCTCGGTATTTGGACTGTAGATTTGATTTATGAATTTATTTAGTGTATAAGGAATGATTTTGTTTATGACTTGGTTATTAATAAATACATACAGACCATGAGGGGCCTTCGATGGTTTTAGTCTAGCTTGATATTTTGGGTTAATGATTATTCTTAAGTATAGAATAATTTGTTTATAGTATTGTTTAATTAGAATAAAGATTTAGACATATTAGAGGTCTCGATGGCTTGATTGTTTGGCATATTAATTTATTCTTTGATTATAATTTTGTTTATACTTAATTAATGAAATTTTTTTTTTCCTTAGGTTATATTTATTTAGTATTTTTTCTCTGAATTAAAGGTCAGCTAGCAGTTTCTTACATTATCCCCTTGCAGTTTTTCCTTGTTTTGAGCAGTAACACTCTTTCCCCATTGACAAAAAGTATTTCCTAAGTGAGAAACGCTCCTAATACATGAGAAAGGAGTGTTTCCACTGCCTCTAGCCTTACTGTAAGAAGCGTTAACCCCTTAACATTGCATGTTTTTTTCATTGAGCCAGTTTTGAAGGCAAAAAGAGAAGATTTGAGAGGCTTCTCAAAGCTTACCTCTGTGGAGCCTCATCCCTATAGTTTAGCCCTGGCTGGATCTCGAGATCCTTCATTTTTGGATCTTTTCTCCACCTCTCCCATGAGATAATCAACCATACCTATCCTATCCTCTCATGCCTTTAAATACTAGCCCATCCCCCATGCGAGAGAGGAGGACTAATTGTGTTGCATACCCAAACTCTCTCAAATAATTCTTGAGCTTTTGGAGGAAAGGTGAAGTTATAGGAAAGGATCCATTTGAAGGAACTCTCAACACTAAGGCATGAAGGTTTTAGTATTTCCAATCATTGTTAATAAATAATTTTTTCTCTTTTCGATATATGCTATATCATATGTATGTATTGCTTGAATCCTTGGTCACAAGCATAGATCTAGTTTTTATATCTTGTGTTCTATAATTTTTTATTGTTGTCTTATATATTGCAGGTAAATAGAGGAAAAGGCTTCAAGGATAGTGAAAACATCCTTTAATAGAAGAAGCATGGTAGTTCATTCAAGTGTTCAAACACATCTAGGGAGAGTCTCACATTCTGTGTTATTAATTTGTTCTGTGTCTGAACCATTCACACTATATGAACAACTCTGGTCTACAACGGAGTCACCAAATGTTTTTCTATGAATATTGCACCTCTCAAACGGCCTTTCACGTACCCTTGAGTTATAGCGAAAGGTACTTCACCTACTCAATTGTATATCAGAAGGCCCCTTTTGAATGGTTTTGCATTAGACCTTAACATATCATAAGAACCTAAAGGAGTTACATTAAGCATTAAAGATATTTCAAACTTATCCATGTTTACAATACAATCTTTTACAAAACTAATCACTTTTCTTTTTTCTCTAGTACCTAGCTAAACTAACCATGTATTTGTAAAATTTTCTACTGATAACTTGCATTTTTCTACTAAATTAGGAGAAATATAACTTAAGCTAGCCCTTGGGTCAATTAAGATAGATATAGGTATTTGATTCAGCTTACCTTCCACTTCAACCATGGAAGTTTGATAATCGGCCTGCCTATTTTCCAGTGCTGTGTTGATCCTGGGCATTGTCCTTGATAAATCACGAACAACCATCTCCTCCTGCACCATATGAGTGTTGTTGACAATATTCTTTCAATTAGGGAAAACTAATGCATAATGAATATCATTACATTCCAAACATTTTACCGTTTCTTTACGTTCATTATTCTTAGTGTAACTACAGTTATTATTAGCAGGTTCTTTATTTCTAGGGCCATTAGGGTTTAATTGTGAATTACCTTATTCCCTTGGAAATTCTTATTAAGAAAATTACATGTTATTATTCCTAAAACTGCGGTTAGGTACGAAAATTTTCTTCTTATGTTCAAAATTATTGGATCTTTTAGCCTTCTAGTTTGACATACTTTCTTTTTTGGGGTTTTGCTCATAGAAATTTTTTTCCTTTCGCATAGCCTCCTCTAAATTTTTTAGATTATCATAATCAATTTTGTCTTTTATGTGGAAAGGTAAACATCTTAGAAACTATTGTAGCTTAGGCTTCTCATCTACAATATAAGGCACGTAACGTAGTAGACTTAAAAATTTGCTCATTAATTCTATCGTGTTCATTGTTCCTAGCTTTAGTTCATAAAATTCCTTAGCTCTCTCTTCATAGTATTATTCTGACAAGAACTTAGTTTTGAAGTATTTCTTAAAGTTACTCCATTTAATGTTCTTTTCCCTAATACCTTTTACTCATTTTAGGTCTTGCCACCAAATATGTTCATTCCGAGTTAGGTTGTAAATGGCCATCCTTGTTTTTAGCTAATTAGACTAGTTATAAATTTGAAAATACTTCTTCATCCCAGACAGCCATGATTCGGCCTCTTCTCCTTTCTCAGTTTCACCATTGAAAGTTGGTGGTTTTATTTTCTTAAATTCTCCTGAAATTTCTTCATACGGCTTAAATTTTATTTTTCTTGAACAATAATTATCTTCGCTACTATCACTAGTGTACCGATAATTCTTCCTTTGTGGATCGACATAAATTTCATAGGATGAACTACTTTCAATTTTAGACTGTTTAGAATTTTTCCTTTTGTGTTGGTAGGGCATATCTTTAGATCCTGTCTGTTTATCTTTTTCTTCATTCCGAAATTTTTCCATCAAGATCTAGTTCAGCTCCTCTTGAGCTCTCGGAATTCTTTCATTTTCCTTTTTGACTATTTCCATCTCAGTTCTTAATTCTTTAACATTTTTTTGTAATTCTAGATAATTATTGGTTATTTCTTCTTGAACTGGTTCTCTTCTAGAATTACTTTGATCATTAAATGAGGACTCTTAATTTGCATAGTCCTCGAGTCTTTCCATACCTGCAATTTAGGTCAAAGAAATTTTCTGGAAATAACATTTCAAAAAGAAAATAATAATTAGTATGCATGCATTTAATTTACTATTTACCTATGACGGTTGAACTGCATTCATGGCTAGTCTCTGAACTTGTGGTCTAATACCACATGTAATACTCCAAAAATTTATAAAAAATTAAAATTTCTCATATGACAATAAATGTTTGAAATCGTCACTACTAAGGAACATTTAATTGTTAAAGGTTAACCTAAAGAAGATTAAACTAGAACTAATTCTTGTTAATATCTAGTTCTACATACTTAATTGTTTTCTTTCCTAAATCATTGTTAAGGATTTGATTTAGTAGGTTATGATTTGGAACAACGAGAATTGAAACATGTGTTTAATTACTAAGTGCTAAGTTTGTTTTACTGTTTTGTGAAATAATGAAGGAACTTCAGTTGAGATCGAGGATTACTTATATTTTTAGCTAATGTAGTGAAATGATGCTTCTTTTACACGTATTTTACAGGTAAGACGTTTTGTAACCAGTTTCCATATCGAGATTATTATATCAACTAGCATAAAATATAATGCTAGTAAATTTATTTATTTTATAGCTTGGATCAAATGAATTCGGTATTGTTGATCTGTATATTTATGTTTTAAACAGTTGCAGGTAGACATAAGTGTTTAGTAAACTGAACATAATCCAGTTGATTTTCTATTTCAATGCAACTATAACTTGTTCATTTTATTTTTATCAATATTTTATCACTTTAGCTCCTGCATGAATTCTATTGAAAGGTAACTGTATGGGAGATCCTTTTATACTTTATTACTTGATGCTGAGGTAATTCAAAAGTATTTGTTTTTAAAAATAAATGAGTTAAATAAACTTAGGAAAACCTAAATATACGTATAGTCATAAAGTAAAATGACTGACATGTTGATGTATATGTAACTTCGGAATGTATTCTTCTATGTATTCTATGTATTGTAACCCGATGGTTACTTCGGGATGTTTCTATTATGTATTTGAGTCATGTGGTCATACCCCGATGTTTCTATCGGGACGATTAATAATGTAATCAAGTCATATCAAGTCATTAGTTAAGTCCCCACAATTTCGGGGCACTTGGGTTATTATACACTAATTAAGGTGTAGGATCGAGTAATTAATTGTAAGTTAAGCCTACATGGTTGAGTGCACTTCAAGTCAACGGAAGAATATAAATAGAGAGTGAGAGTCTCTCTATTTATTACTAGTGAATTACATCACTTGCTCTCTCAAGTGTGGCGCACCTTTGGACAAGGAAATACTTTGGCTTGACAGAAGACAGAAGGCTGCTGTTGTGTTGGGAGGTCATGTTACTGTTTTGGGATCACATCTTGTGGTGATACTATCTTAGAGGAAGTTGAGGGGTTTTCTCCATTTATGGTTTCCCCTCCTAAAATATTTGTTTCTCTTGTCTCTTGTGATGTGCTTATGTGATTGTTGTGCTTGTTATTCTCTCAGTGAAAATATCTTAACATAATGCTAGCTTAAATGTTGAAAAACTAACATGGTATCAGAGCTAACCTGAGAAGAAGACATTGTGCAGCTACAGGAGCTAGGGATTCCTATTTTGTGGATCTTCCTCCACATATTTTCAGCAAAAGTATGCTAGGATGTCTCTTCATCGAAGGGTGCATCTTTCTGTCGATGTGGAATTCAATTTCAAGCATTTTCAGTTTCGATGTGGAAATTAGGGCTTTCTACAAAAGAGGAATTTTTGAGTGAGACAAGCATAGGATTTTTCTCCTCATCAAAACCGAATTTTAGAGACCTGGATCAAGAAATTTGGTTGTGTGAAACTCTAGGAAAGTCAAACCCTAGTTTGACCCCAAACTAGAGAAACCCTAAATGCTAAAAATAATACGTTTTGGTACAGTCACTATATTTCGAGTTTGGAGAAGTCTCAAAAGCTTAAAATTTCAAGGGATGAATATAAAATCCTCATGAACACTTTTTCCAAAGCTCAGCCTGAAATTCATTGTATTATGGAAGATATGATCTCTCAAAGTTAGGGTTCTAGCCTCTTCCAGAAATCATCCATAAACAGGACACCTGGGGAAAATTGAAATATATTGGGCTAAAGAGGTCCAAATGGAATTCCTAAAGATGTTCCAGAAAGGGAACAGACTTTAATTTCTGTGGTTCGAATTTCAGACTCAGAAGATGAACCAGTGACACGTGGCATGCCATTCAACTTCATTGTTCTGAACAGTCCTGTAACAGGTCACCTTGGGAAAAGGATCATAAGTCCCAAATGGTGAAACCAATTCTGATGAAACCTGTGGTGTTAGATCAGGGACATTCGCGGTTACCTCAGTGAGAAATTTCAAAGATAGAGGATCAGTAATTTCGGACATATCACAGAAACAGTAACAGGCATTTCTGGAGAAGAAATCAGAAAATTAGGGCTTCCTGTTCTGGGAGTTTCCCTCCACTGTTTTCAGAAGAGGAGTACATTGGACAGCTCCATTTGAAGAGATATATCTGTTCATCCAATCAGATATGAAAGATTCCAAGTTTTGAAAATTAGGGTTTCTGTGACAAACCCTAGATCAACGAATTCCGAGACAAGGACAGACACCTCAAATCGGTAAGATCTAATCCTTTGCTATTTCCATTTGAGGTTCTCATTTGAATATGATATATCACATCAGATTAGTTAAAAGCTTGCGGACGTTGACAACTTCCAAACCTGGAAGTCTATGATCTCTCTGAAGAAAATGGATTGGACACCTACATTAGTATGGAGGTTCCAGTTTCAGAGGGAGATGAGGCCAAAGAAGACATCATGCTCATGCTGCAGAGGATGATGAACCATCCAGAAAGAGATCCAGATATGAAAGTGAAGATTCTTCAAGCAAGGATGAATATGTTCTAATATCAG
Organism: Pseudotsuga menziesii; assembly: GCA_001517045.1. Lineage (NCBI taxonomy): Eukaryota > Viridiplantae > Streptophyta > Pinopsida > Pinales > Pinaceae > Pseudotsuga > Pseudotsuga menziesii. The sequence continues at coordinate 75,097 of LPNX010362658.1, read as the reverse complement.
CTCTCATAGGTAACATTACTCATGGAAGTGATGATTGGCTTATAGACAGTGGGGCTTCCAAACATATGATGGGATTCAAGGAATCCTTTGTAAGACTATCAGAACATGAATCACCTCACAAGGTGAAACTTGTAGATGACTACCAATATCCAATAAAAGGTAGTGATGAATCTTCATACAAGCTAGACTCTGGAATGTAGGTTGCATTCATAGATGGTTAAGTCATCATATGGCTAAAAGGAAATACTATCGATGATGCGGTAGTGATTAGAGAACAAGAAGGAGGCTTGTACAAATTGAAGGGCTATCCATAACAAGCCTTGATCCATGACACAGTAGAGCCAAATGAGCTTTGACATAGAAGTCTTGCACATGTGCATTACAGAGCACTACCTATTGCAAGCAAAGTTGTTGAAGGTCTTCCTGAATCTCAAGCTATTTGAAGGGAAGAACAAAATCAAAATATGACCTAAAGAATCTAGTTGAAGAATGTGAAGATCTAGAATGCAGAGACCATGCAGTCATAAAAGTCTCTCAAATCAAAGAACAACTTGAAGCGTTAAAAAAAAAAGTGAAGAATGCAAAAGTGGTGATGGCCACCTTGAAAGGCCTCCCACGATCATAGAATTCATTCATTCAAGGAATGTGTTCCAGAAGGAAGTGACTACGTTCAGAAGACTCCATGAAGAAGAAGAAGCTCGAATCATAAGAAGAGAAGAGAAGATGGGAGAAACTGAAGATCAAGCTATTTCCATCCAAAGAAGATCCCTCAAGCAATGAGGAATATGAAGAAATCAACTCTTGAAGAACTTCTTATCCACCTTAGCTTTTGGATAAGAAACAATGCTATTATGAATGAAGAAGACGATGAAGCTGAAGGCTGAAGAAGGAGTCTAACCTCGAAACAAATAAAGGCATTTGACTTGTAGGAAAGATCACATACATAATCGCCTACAAGCAAAGAAGAATGAAGACTTGTTCCAAAGAACAAGTGACAATAGTTCAAAGACAAAGAATAATATGACGAGTGCAGTGACATCATTGATGTAGAACCTTCCATCCACCAAGAAGAAAGGGAAGACCAATTCAAGAAGAATGATGTCAGGGCACAGTATCGAGACCTGAAGAGAAGTTCATAGTTCCATCATGTAGTAGATGGAAACATGGTGGGATACAAAGCAAGATTCGTAGCATGAGGCTTCTCACGAAAGGAAGGCCTAGACTACGAAGAGACATTTGCAGCCAGTGAGAGTTGAAACACATACATGATGAGCCTGATGAAGATCTTAACCTTTGCTACAAGGTTGAAGATGTAAGTCTATACACTAGATGATCACATAGAAGATTAGTAGCATAGGAAGCTACTTGTCACTCCGGTACAGAATGTTTTCAGTGCATAGAGCACAGAAGAGAGAGGGAGTATGATGCTCCGCTTCCGAGGGAGTGACTACAGAATATCTTGAGGTTCGACATGGTACAACAGGATGAGTAGATTACTGATGACTCTAGGCTTTACTGAGAGTAAAGTGGATTCCAACCTTTGCTCCAAAGTTGAAGGTGGAAGTCCAGTGATGCTCCTGTTATGTGTCGATGCACTATTGTTCTAGGTATGGAGGTGTGGCAGAGTATAGATGGAATATTCCTTGGACAAGGGATGTATGAAGTAGAGATCGTGAAGAGGTTCAGGATGATGGACTGCATGGCCACACCTATGGCATCGAACCTGAAGCTATTGAGTAATGCTTCTTCAGACACGGTTGATGCTACAATGTATCGTCAGATGATTGGGTCATTGATGTACCTGACGAACACGAGACTAGACATTTACTTTGCTCTAAACACCTTGAACCAGTACTTGACAGATCCAAGAAGTGTTCACTTGATTGCTGCAAAGCATATTTCGAGGTACTTGAAGGGTACAATTGATTATGGGCTCAAGTATGACGTGAATCAGAAGATTAACTTGGAGGGTTATGTTGATTCAGATTGGGCAGGAAGTGCCATTGACAGGAAGAGTACTTCAGGATGTTGCTTCAGTATGGGATTAGGTGTGATCTCTTGGTTTAGCAGGAAGCAATCCTGTGTGGCACTGAGTACAGCTGAAGCAGAGTATGTCGCAGCTTGTTCATCTAGTTGTGAGGCAGTATGGTTGTGAAATCTATTGTCTGATATATTTGATCTCCAGTTGGATGCTACTTGTATACACTGTGACAACCAGAGTTGTGTGAAGTTGTCAGAGAATCCAGTGTTCCATGACAAGTTGAAGCACATCGAGATCAAGTATCACTATATCAGGGATATGGTGCAGAGAGGAGGAGTGAAGCTCCTGTATGTTGTGACGGAGGAATAGATAGCTGATGTATTGACGAAGCCATTGGCTAGACTGAAGTTTGAGTACTTTAGAGAGAGACTTGGTGTTCTCCAGATTGAGGATTCCTCCCAGAGACAGTGATGAGATCTAGAGCCATTCTGACATGGTGAGAGGATTGGTTCCTTCCATGGTCAAATGTAAGGGCTGAGCCATTCCGTCATGGTGAGAGGATTGGTTCCTTCCATGACTGATATGAGTGCTGAGATCTGTAGCCATTCTGACGAGTAGGTTAGATATAAGGGCTGAGCCATTATGACGAGTAGGTCAGATGTAAGGGATGAACCATTATGTTCATGGCTAAAGGATTTAGTTCCTTCCATGTCAGATGTGATTGTTGGCCATTCCGACGAGCAGGTTGGATGTAAGGGAAATTGCCATTCTAGGAATTGAGGCACCTGGTTAGTTACTAGGATGATTCAGTAGAGGACTGTATGGCCATTCTAATGTGACAGAGGGATGTGTTCCCACTTGATCAGATATAAGGGCTGAACCATTCTGTTCATGGCTAAAGGATTTAGTTCCTTCCATGTCATATGTGAGTGTTGGCCATTCCGACGAGCAGGTCGGATGTAAGGGCAAATGCCATTCTCTAGGAGAATGGAGGTGCCTGGTCAGTTACCAGGTAGCTTAGTTGAGAAGGACTGGGGGCCATTCTGATATTACTACAGAGATGTGTTCTTGTAGGATCATATGTGAGTGCAAGCCTTTCCATCACTGTGATAGGATGTGTTCTTGTCTGGATGGATGTAAGTGCAGGAAATCTTCCACCACTGTGATAGGATTGGTTCTTGTCTGGGTGGGAGTCTTTCATCACTGTGATAGGATGTGTTCTTGTCTAGATGAAAGTGGAGAAATATTCCACCACTGTGATAGGATTGGTTCTTGTTTGGGTGGGAGTCTTTCATCACTGTGATAGGATGTGTTCTTGTATGGATGAAAGTGGAGAAATCTTCCACCACTGTGATAGGATTGGTTCTTGTCTAGGTGGGAGTCTTCCATCACTGTGATAGGATGTGTTCTTGTCTGGATGGATGTAAGTGCAGGAAATCTTCCACCACTGTGATAGGATTGGTTCTTGTCTAGGTGGGAGTCTTCCATCACTGTGATAGGATGTGTTCTTGTCTGGATGGATGGGCCTTTCTGACGAGTAGGTCAGATGTAAGTGCTGAGCCATTTCAGAGATGGTAGTTGATTGTGACTACCATGCTGGTGAATGTGAGTGCTAGGGCTTTTTGATGGGATTGTAGTTTACTACATGATCAAATGTGAGTGCTGGGTGTACCTTTGTGATGAGCAAGTCAGATGTAAGTGCTGGGCGAAGACCTACATGAGGGTATGCCTACATCCAACATGAAAAAGGGCTGGCTCTGTAGAACTTCCTATGATGAGATAGTACACACATGATGATGACTAGAGGAGATACAGGTTGAGTGATGATCCAGATCCAGTTATGATGACTCCGAGAGATCCATATCGAGTGATGATCCAGATCCAGCAGTAGAGATCTAGATCGAGAGATGATCCAGATCCAGTCCAGTGATGTTGATCCAGATCGAGTGATGATCTAGATCTAGTGATGCCATTCTATGATGATCCAGATCGAGAGATGATCCAGATGACTTGAAGATGAAGATGACTTGAAGACAAAGATGACTCAAAGACGAAGATGATCCAGTTGATGCAGAGAAGAAGACCAGTGCTGAAAATTTGTTTTGAAAGAATACCTTCCTAGTTAAGAGGGAGTGTTGATGTATATGTAACTTCGGAATGTATTCTTCTATGTATTCTATGTATTGTAACCCGATGGTTATTTCAGGATGTTTCTATTATGTATTTGATTCATGTGGTCATACCCCGATGTTCCGATCGGGAGGATTAATAATGTAATCAAGTCATATCAAGTCATTAGGTAATTCCCCACAGTTTCGGGGCACTTGGGTTATTATACACTAATTAGGGTGAAGGCTCAAGTAAGTAATTGTAATTTAAGCCTACATGGTTGAGTGCACTTCAAGTCAATGGAAGAATATAAATAGAGAGTGAGAGTCTCTCTATTTATCACTTGTGAATTACATCACTTTCTCTCTCAAGTGTGGCGCACCTTTGGAGAAGGAAATACTTTGGCTTGACAGAAGACAGAAGGATGCTGTTGTGTTGGGAGGTCATCGTACTATTTTGGGATCACATCTTGTGGTGATACTATCTTAGAGGAAGTTGAGGGGTTTTCTCCATTTATGGTTTCCCCTCCTAAAATCTTTGTGTCTCTTGTCTCTTGTGATGTGCTTATGTGATTGTTGTGCTTGTTATTCTCTCAGTGAAAAGATCTTAACATAATGCTAGCTTAAATGTTGAAAAACTAACATGACATTCACACATGGAAATAAAAACCTAGTTCATAAGACAGTTTACTAAGTACTCTAGTACTTACGAATCGGAGATGCAATAATACAAATTTAATATCTTCAAACTATAGTATTTCTACTTTTTGTGTAAAAATAAAAGGATTATTTTCTATAAAAATCTATTTGATTTAACCTTAATATTATCTTTATCTCATAAGGGGGACATATGAATCTAAGTTTGATACATAGACTAACAAAATCAAGCTAAACATCATCCTTGGTTTACAAACACACATACATAAAAGATCAAGTCTTTTACAAGGTCTTTTTCAATTCTATGGTTTCTCCTAATGTGTTGTTTTTTATGCAAATAAAGTTGAAGAATTCTTTGGATAAGTTTTTACCCCTTTATAAGATTATAGAAAATAATCTAAACCCTAATGTATGTAAATATTGCCTCCCTACATGATTCTTTAGGGTTATAAATGCACATTTAAAATGTAAAGATAAAGTGAGTTATGACAAATGATTTGAACCATATTTTTCTTTATAATATTCTATTGTGTGTAGGTTGCACAAAGGCGTCTCGAACTATAATGTAAAACCCTCACTTCCCAAAGAATTTCGAAGCCATGTGGTCCATGCTTGATGGTTAGGTTTTTGTTGAATTTTTCGTTCAATATAAAACTATCCTAAACCCTAAAAATTCACATTTTTACCTCACTTTCTTGTCTTTTCTATGGAGTGAATAGCCGCAAACTCATGGCCGCAAGGCTTTGATGTTAATCCTTTAACCCTTTGAGTGCAGGCCTTCTTTTTCCATTTCAAGTTATTCTGCATGTAACGTTCATTTAGCCAATGCTTTAGTTTTCTGGAGAGGTCATTTCTCCATTGCTTTTCCTCTACATGGTCTTCCCTTTAGATTTTATGCTATGGTGGACTCTGCCTGAGTTTTTTTTAAATAGCGCGCCTTTAGTTTTTTTGCTAGTGTCCATCGGGGTTTTAGCTTTTGGCTTGGAGCTTTGTCATTGGGGTTTGGGGTTTCATCAAATGTAGGTGTTCTTGTAGCTCAATGTATCCTTAGTCATGGATAGGGTCTATTTATTATACCATTACGGGACCAAGAACCCACTTCCAGGTAAGATATTCAATTTTTAAACAAATTTATAATTCTTTTTGCACCATTCATAGACTTATCTCCTTAGTTATTTTGATGAGTTTTTAATATTCATTGGTTTCATTATGCAGGTACTTGAATTCATAAAAGGGCGTTGGAAACCATAGAAGAATACCCTGCAAGGACTCCATGCTTTATGTCTACCCTCATAAGCCTTGGTCTTTCCTGAGGTTTCTCCTGCACTGGTGTATAGTGTTTTTAGTTGGAATTGTCCACTTGGTTTTTGGATTAGTGCTCGGTCGTAGATAGATTGTGGTCTATTTTTTTTGGATTGCCATGTGGCCAATACTGGGATGTGTTGTGAAGAAAACTTTGAAGACCTAGTGGGTGTGTTGTGATGGAATTCTATTTGGATTTGATGTCCGTAGTTTTGGTTACAGAAGAAGTTGTTTTTGTATAGGATTTTAAGCCTTGACTTTGTTTGTTTCCGTAACCTCTTGTTGATGTATTTTTAACTTTGAAATGTATTCATCAATGTATCCTATGTCTTGTAACCCGATGTTTATTCTGGGATGTATCTATTATGTAATTGAGTCATGTTTCCATGCCTGATGTTCCAATTGAGAGGATCTATTATGTAAACAAGTCATGTCAAGTCATAGTGGGTAACCATCTGATTGGATAAGCGTTAAAGTCCATGCAGTTTCGGGGCACTAGGGTTGTTAGACTCTCCTAGTAGAGTTCGGCCCTAGTAGGGTTTTATCCATGCCGAGATTAGTATAAATAGAGACCAAGAATCTCTATTTATCACACAACTCACACACACTCAAGTGTAGCGCATAGTTGAGGAAGGAGAAGACACTGGGGCTAGACAAGAAGAAGATTACTGCTGTCGAGATATCACTTACTGTTTTGGGCTTTTCTATTTTGGTGTTGATTCCATCTCTAAGGAAGTTGCAGGGTTTTCTCCTTTATGCTTTCCCCAAGCAAAAACATTGTGTTCATTGTCTCTTGTTTTTTATTATTGTGCTTGTTATTCTCTGAGTTAAAGATCCTAATAATGCTAGCTTAATGTTGAAAAACTAACACCTCTAAGGAGACAGTAGTGGTTTTGATAATGATGATAGAATTTTAGATGTTGTCTATAATTTGAATAGGCTTTTAAGATTACTATTTTTTAATTTCTTTAATCGTAATATAAATATTGTGGTTTTTAAGAAAAAGATGGCATGCTATGAAATTTTTACTTGTTTTGTTTTAATTTTCAGTTATTTTAAATTTAACCTAAACAACATTATTGTTACTATAAATTGATATTTATTTTGATTATGTTTAAAAGTGAAACCAAATGTTCAGACAGTTGGTTTTTAGAACATAATTTGATTCTTATTGTTAGTAAGCAATTATTTAGCAAAGAGATAAAGGAAAAAGGGTGAATAAACCTCCAAAATCTTTAGTGTTTTCCTAGGTTGAAATGTGTTGAAAGGTTTTTATTTACTTTCTTAGTTTATATTTACCAAACAATTTTAATACTGTTTCCTATGGAAATGTATTCAGTTTTGTATATTCATGTATTAGATAATTGTGATTATACCAATGAAAAATGTATGCTTATTTGATTTGGGTTGAAAAATGTAGCATCCCTCTACTAATAAAAGATGAGATAATGATAGTCATGTTTGACAGCTTTTCTTCAAAAGAGGTTTTATTTATAAAACCTTGATTACTTTTAAATTATTATTTAATTTATTATTTGATTATAATGTTATTCAAGTTACATTTTTATGATTAAAGATTAAATTATGTCAGTAATTTTCTAACCTTATTACTTTTTCTTAAAGTTAATCCTGTTTATTTAATTTCTATTTTTATAATTCATTTTTGGTTAATGATAATAATACACTTATAGTAAATAATTTATCGACTATGTAATTTAGTGCACAGAATACGTATATATATATATATATATATTTTTATTTTTTATTTTTTATTTATTTTTTAAATCTTTCCTACGGAAAGATTTGTTTATGTTATGACAGTGTACTCTGTCTAAGTAAAACAAATGAAATAGAAAGGAATAACATACTTATGATTAAATCTTATGAAACATGTAGAAGTTAAAATAACACATTCAAGCATACTTAATTCTACTCTTATTAGATTTTAACATAACCTACTGTACTAGAATACTACCTTTAAAAGGTGTGGAAAAATATAGTTAGGTATTTTTAATCTGTCAGTAAAACAAGAAATTATTCTAATCATTTACACTAATCTATATCTAATCCAGCATTGCTTATCTTTTCACAGTAGAAGGTTTCATTAAATAATCCTTAAACTCAATCCTTCTTCATCCTAAATATGAAATTAGAAACTAGATAAATCATGTAGAACCTGAAAATGTAGAAGAGGTGACAACAACTTAGGGAACATGTTCCTCCAAACCAAATCCTAGAGATAGTTGAACTGCAAATCTCAGGAACCCCGAGCTTGTCTCCTGTTCCACCTGGTAGAAGTACTTGGTGAGAGATATAGTCTCGTAATCCTCTGCAACTCTATTGATTATTCAACAATAAATATGTTCTGCTTGAAGTAGTATGAACTCAGCTTAGAATAGGTGCACTAGTGCATAACTTCGGGACTTTTCACTCAAACAAAATTATGCTAGTCCCCTCCATCGAATTTTTTGTGCACTTCATTCACTCAGAATTTTCACAAGTCAAGAATGAGTAGCCTCAACTATCTTCAATCGAAAATTTTATTAGCATGCCTAGGAATTTTGGGTCAGTTTTCATTTAATGAGGCACTTGCTCTTGGTCTAGTTTCTTGGGGAACATGACCACAAAAATAGGGAAGTTGCCTCCTGCAACAGCAAGAGGTAGTTTGAGGATGATGCCAAGTGTCAATATGCTCTCAACCCAGCCTACTCCACCAAGTGACCAGTAAAACACTCATTTGACAACCTCCTTAAGCTGTTGTCTCATCTTTAATTTATTAATTAATAAAATATTCATTAATTACATTCAATTATCCTTGACCCCAGTTAGTCATTAATTACAAACTTTATAATAAAATATAACATAATGTTTCTTAAAAAATAAAATGTTTTGCAATTTGGGGCATGTGACATACACACCCCCTTAAATATAACATCATCCTTGATGTTATTTATTCTTCGTCCTCATAATTTCCATGGAACAGAATTGGATATGCAGCCCACATATGACTCTCCAATTCCCAAGTGGCTTCTTCTGGACTAAGTTGCTTCCATTGCATCTTCACCTGACCAACAGTTCGAGTCTGAGGCAAGATCTCCCTCCTCTCGATGATATAATCCGGTTCCACTAGAAAATATCCTTCGGGTTCCACCTACACGTCATTAAAGTTTATAACATGAGTAGTAGCATGTACATATTTTTTTAACATGTTCATGTTCACCCACTTGGAACTCTTTTTGTGTTCGTTTAAGATATTCTTGAATTTTTTGTCTGTGTTGTGCAACTTTCAAGTTACCTTGCACCTGTTTTACAACCAACTCCATCTCTTTTAGTAGTTCAAGAACTAACACTAACCTATCAACTGGGTTACTCCATGAGATGGGGGTATTGCACTTTCCGCCATACAAAATTGAAAATGGACTGTATCTTCTTGAAGCTTGGTAATGATTGTTGTAAGCAACCTCTACTAGATGTAAGTAATCTTCCCATTTACCTTGTTGTTCCTTAACATACATTATGATCATATATTCCAACACTTGATTCATTCTTTTAGACTGTCCATCCATCCAGGGATGAAAAGAGGTACTGAAATTTAAACTAGTATTCAGACCTTTAAACAAATACTTCCAGAAATTGCCCGTAAACTTAGGGTATTGGTCTGAAATTATAAATTTCGGTATCCCATGTAAATGAAATATTTGTTTCATGAATATATTAGCAATATTAGTAGCCTTGTAAGTGGTTTTTACAGGTATAAAATGAGCTTCTTTTCTAAGTTTATCAATGACCACCATTATCGAGTCATTTAGATTTTGATTTCTAGGTATACCTGTAATAAAATTAAGACTGATTATTTCCCACTTCCAGCTAGGGATAGGTAATGACTGTAGTAATCTGGTTGGATGCTAGTGTTTCATATTAACCTTTTGAAATTCAAAACACTTGGAAATGTATTCTTCTAGTTCATTGTTCATGTTTGTCCAAAAATAATCCTTTTGTAAGATGGTTATAGTCTTATGATACTGAGGATGTCCTGAGTAAGGAGTCTTATGAATTTGATTTAAAACCAGTAGCTCAATCTTAGGTACATTAGGTAAATACAGTCTCTCTTTATATAGTAATAATCCTTTTTCACTTAAACTATGCCCTATACTTAAACTTTCAGTTAGATTTTCTATTACTTTTGCTTGTAATTTCTGATAGTTTTCATCCAATCTCACTCCTTCCTCTAACTATTATTCTAAATCTGTTTTATAAGTGCTCATTACTGCTACAAAATTTAGTTTTGCATTTATACTTAGAGCATCAACAACCTTATTTTATTTTCCCTTAATATGTTCAATTTCAAAATCGTACTCACTAAGGAAAGCTAGCCACCTAGCTTTCCTTGCAATTATATTAGGTTGATCCAAAAAATATTTCAATCCTTTATTATTTGTCATTAATATAAACTTTCTTTCGATTAAGTGATGTGCCACATCTTCAAGGCATGTATGATAGAATCCAACTCTAAATCGTAAGTTGAATAGTTCTTCTAATGAATCTTAAGCTTCCTAGACTCAAATGTAATGACGTGTCCTACCTGAGTTAAAACTCCACCTAGACCATCATTGCATCAGTTAGTACATACTATAAAATCTTTATTAGAATCAGCAATTCTTAAGAATGGTGCATTAGTTAGTAATGCTTTTAACTTTTTAAACCTTTATTCACACTTTTCACTACACTCAAATTTCTTCTCTTTCTTCTGTAAAGAAGTTATTGGATTTGATATTCTTGAAAACCCTTCAATGAATCTTCGATAATAGATGTAATCCCCATGAATGGCCATACATTAGTTACGTACTTTGGGACTTACCATTATTCAATTGCTATTATATTTTCTCGATCAACTGAGACCCCTTCTTTAGTTACTACATGGCCATATTACATTATTTTATCCTTAAAAAATCACACTTACTAAATTTAGCATAAAGCTGATGTTCTCGCAATTCCTGTTAAACAATTTTTAAGTGCTCCTAGTGTTCTTGTTTAGACTTAGAATAAATTAGAATGTCGTCAATGAATGCCACCACAAATTTATCAAGGTATTTATGCAAAAAATTATTCATTAAGCACATGAAAACAACCAGGGCATTAGTAATCCCAAATGGCATAACAACAAACTCGTAGTGACCATATGTGGTCCTAAAAGTTGTTTTAAAGATGTCTTCATCTTTGATTCGGACCTAGTGATAACCAGATCGCAGATCAATCTTTGAGAATACAGTTTCTCCACGTAGCTGAACAGATCATCTATGCGGGAAAATAGGTATCTATTTTTAATGGTCATTTTATTAAGTTGATGGTAATCTATGCATAAGCGTAGAGTATCGTCCTTCCTTTTAACAAAAATAACAGGTGCTCCAAAAGGAGACACGCTCGCTCTGATATACTTATTATCAACAAGTTATTTTAACTGTGATTTCAATTCATTTAATTCTAATTTATTCATCCGATAAGGGGGTTTTGAGATGGGCACTGCACCAGGTACCAACTCAATAGTGAAGTCTAACTCCCTCTTTGGTGGTAGTCCGAGAATTTCTTTTGAAAATACATCCAAATACCCCCTCAGGATTGGAATATCTTACAATTTTAGTTTATCTTTGTTATTAGTTTGTTCTTTGATAATTACAATTACAAAAAAGGATTTACAACCCTTTCGAATAGCTCTCTCTAAGTGCAAAGCAGAGATTTGTCTGATAGATGTTCTCCTAGGGATTCCTGTTACATTTATTGTTTATCCTTCATTATTTACACAAGTAAAAGTTTTATTGAAATAGTTTAGAACTAATCCGTGCATTTCTAACCATTCCATACCAATTAACATATATTAAGAACCTAAAGGAATTACATTAAGCTTCACAAATATTTCAAACTGATCCATGTTTACAATACAATATTTTACAAAACTAATCACTTTTCTTTTTGCTCCCATAGCTAGCCGAACCAAGAATGATTTTGCAAAACTTTGCTACTGATGGCTTGCATTTTTCTACTAAATCAAGAGAAATATAACTTAAGTTATCCCCTGGGTCAATTAAGATTGATATAGGTATTTGATTTCACTTACCTTCCACTTCCACCATGGAAGTTTGATAATCTACCTGTCTGTTTTCCTATGCTGCGTTGATCTTGGGCATTGTCCTTGCTAAATCACCAACAATTATGTCCTCCTGCACCATATGTCTGTTGCTGACAATCTTCTTTCGGTTAGGGAAAACTGATGCATAATGAGGACCATTACATGACCAACATTTTACTAGTTCTTTACATTAATTATTCTTAGTGTAATTGATGTGATTATTAGCAGGTTCTTTATTTCTAGGGCCATTAGGGTTTAATTGTGAATTACCTTTATTCACCTTGAAATTATTATTAGGAAAATTATATGTGTTATTGTTTCTAAAAATGTCGTTAGGTACAGAACTTTATCCTTATGTTCAAAATTATTGCATCTTTTAGCCTTCCAGTTTGACATACATTCATTTTTGCGGTTCTGCTCATATAAAAAATTTGCCTTCCGCATAACCTCCTCTAAAGTTTTTTGGATTATCGCATTCAATTTTGTCTTTTATTTGGAAAGGTAAACAACTTAGAAACCATTGTACCTTAGGCTTCTCATCCACAATATAAGGAACGTTACGTAGCAGACCTAAAATTTACTGTTTAATTCCTTCATGTTCATTGTAACCATCTTTAGTTCATAAAATTCCTTAGCTCACTCTTCATAGTATTTTTCTAACAAGAACTTGTTTTTGAAGTATTTATGAAAGGTACTCTAGTTAATGTTCTTTTCCCTAATATCTTTACTTGTTTTAGTTCTTGCCACCAAATATCTGCCTTCTAAGTTAGGTTGTAAATGGTGATTCTTGCTTTTAGCTGATTAGAGTAATTATAAATTTGAAAATACTTCTTCATCCCAGATAGCCGTGATTCAGCCTCTTCTCCTTTCTCAGTTTCACCATTGAAAGTTGGTGGTTTTATTTTCTTAAATTCTCATGAAATTTCTTCATAAGGATTAAATTTTAATTTTCTTGAATGATAATTATCTTCTGTACTATCACTAGTGTACTGATAATTATTCCTATGTGGATGGCCATAAATTTTAGAGGATGAACTACTTTCAATTTAAGACTGTTTAGAATTTTTTATTTTGTGTTGGTAGGGCATATCTTCATGTCACACACCCATAATCAGCAAGAGCAACAATATTATTTCCTTCAACTTGTTATGCCCTTGGAACAACTATTGTGAATGATAATAAAAAACCTGATAATTCATTTATCAATCATCATGGATCAACTATGTTAAATTTGTAACCCTACCATATTTAATATTATACACAAGACTTGTTTATGACGAGACATTGGCTTAATCTATGTAATATTCAAACCTATGCAGTCAAACCATTTGTACCATGAAACTAAGAAGGGGATTTCTACTTTTCCTATATCTTTAACCTTTGTCTTCCATTTTTGAGATTCAACATATATGGCCTTACAATTTAAATGTAACCCAAGATAAATTCCAAGTTCTAACATAGAAGGGATTTGGTTTCATAGTTCTATTAATGTGTGTTTCATGCAATTCGTAGAGGACTTTAAATATCACTATCCATCATGTTATTAGCCGCACAACTAACCTTATAATGATAGATCAAGATGCATATCCCAATCATCCATTTAACATCAATAACTGCAGTGTATAAGATGCTATCAAATTGAAAACAATGAGTAAATCAATCATTAATACAAACGAAATTGCGCAACATAAAGTACAAATACAAAAGAGCTACCAATAAAAGACATCATATACATGGTTCACCCCTAACCCGGGGTTACATCCACCAAACCGTTATATCATATATTATTCATTTAATAAGAGAAGATACATTCTGCAACATCTTTGTTTCCATACTTTCTTTCAGATATTCTCATGGAGTATCCCTAAGAAACTTGAACCTCTTGGTTCTGTAATTTCTTTGAATCGCGCAAAGGATCCATCACCAATTTGTTTATCGAGGTAAACATGAAATATAGATTTCTTAACCAGCTTTAAACTTTAGGAAAAAAGACCTTTCTTCGGAACCAAAGAGACCTTTACAATACTTTTCATTCTTATTGCTTTTGGAATTTTGTGCTAAGATCATATAATATTCATCTCTACTAAAAGGGATGACAAAAATGGATCTTATGCAAAAGAACTACTATATCATAGAATAACCCTATGTTCCTATTGGTCTGATAGTTATAGTATTTTGCATTCTCTATTTCCACCAAATGATATGTCATTCCAGATCTTATGCAAGCAATAGTCTATCATATCCTAATCATACGATTTCAATATTTCCATATAGTTACTAGATTACCTAGTCTTTACTTCCATGACAAAGATCAGAAGCAAACGAGCTACTCCTGACCTTACAACTTCTCCTGAGACTATCATTATAAGTCATGCGTCCATTGAAATGAAGATTCAAGGGTTGACCCTATAGTTAAATTAATGAAGGCATTAAAGAAACACAACGTTGTTTTGCACACTTCGGCATGGGGAAGGCACATGCAAGATTCCGATCCCATATATTGGATCTCATAGATCTGGTATTAGATGTGCTCACAAGGTTTTAAAGTGAGTAGGTTCGTCCTCTAACATGTGTAACAAGGTGGATCAGTTTACCAAATCGCATGTCAAGGGTTTGTAACATAATACAGTCTTACTGTAACCATTGGATAGCTCATATATATATATATCAATACGCTCATAAAAAACAAAGACAAAAGGAGTTGCCACAATAGTTGTGACCTGATTATTTGCAATACTTTATGACCTGAAAGAATGATCCATTTATAGGGACGATGTCTGATACCCTAGAGCTCGATTCATGACTACAATCACAATGGACCGAGCTAAGCTATACGTATATAAAGAAAAAAAAGAACCTCGCAGGCCGTGAGTCTTCTAACAGGTATACATACTTGGATGCTGGCGAATGATTAACTATGGATACAAATCATTTCACTTCTGGTTTAAGGATTCTTTTGATCACCAAAGGAGCTCATCAAATAGAAATTTGGTTAGCATAGCTCTATACTAAAGTGAATCCCCAATACATGGCAGCAGAGATAAGTTAAAATTTA
This sequence comes from Pseudotsuga menziesii, assembly GCA_001517045.1. Lineage (NCBI taxonomy): Eukaryota > Viridiplantae > Streptophyta > Pinopsida > Pinales > Pinaceae > Pseudotsuga > Pseudotsuga menziesii. The sequence goes on along the minus strand of LPNX010362658.1, from coordinate 59,870 downwards.
AAGAGACTTATGTCATATGCTCCTGTATGTGTTGTATACAAACTGATTTAGTGCCAGTTATTCTCACACCATGCTTCTATAAATATTCTTGCTTTCACCTTGTTTTCTTCAAATCTCACCCAAGAAAATCCCCCCCCCTAGTCAACAACCGGCGATCACTTTATCGTATCAATATTCTTTAGTTGGTGGATCCTTGGGTTCTTCTTCAATGGATTTGTTACAGAGAGAAATTCTTATGGCTTGGGGTACCACAACAGACAGATTAACTCCAAAAATAAATCCTTCCCTATATGTAGGAGAAACCAAACATCTGAAACTAAAGGATCTCGATTCATACCTTATTCCGGATGGTTGATGTGGATCCCCACTGAGATTTTCCACTCTCGCTTGTATTATCAATTTTCTTCCTCAACATTCAACAAACAAGACAAGCATGCTATATATAATTGTGTTAGACCTACTCTATCATATATAATCAATAACATATAAGAATTTACAAGCATCCATTCATCAAATACTCATTTAAATACACATTATTGGATAGGGAAAGATATTTATTTTGATATAAAATAGAGATTGCAATAATGACAACCTCTATTGGCATGTTTGCGAATCAGATAAACTGAGTCCCCTGCTTGGGCCTCCACCACTTCAATCCTCCATCTCTCGATAGCAAGCTCACAAGCAAAGGAAATCTTGGGAAGAACACAAAGTGCTCTAAGGGACAAAGGGATGCAGACTCAAGTATAATCTCTGTCAACAATGGACTATAGTTCTCTTTCTCTTCAATTCCTCCCCCTTCAATGTATCTAAAGGGTTCCTTATATAGCTCTTCAATGGGGTAATCGAAGGTCAAATCCAAGCGATCTCAAGGCATATGGAAGGCCAAGATACAAGTGACTCGGATCCACATCAAGGAAAACTCTAGAATCATTTGACCTTTTGTACACATCTCGATGTAAGCGGGTTTAATGGTCAAATACATGTATATACATGATAAAGGGATTAAAATTTGCATATGGAAATTATTGCATGTTCTTAGGGATGATATTGGAAACATCAAAGATACAAAAATGGTCCATGGGGTCTAAAGAGTCTACAGAGGGACAAGGAAGGCCATAAAAGTGTGGTCCACCATGTGTGGTAAAATCAGTTGTAACAGATGTCCCCTCATGTGTGAGGTCAGAGGGGTCATACAATGGATGAAATACATTATACATCTTTCCCATAAGTGCAGTCATGAAGAACCCAGTGGAAGACCCAGCCATCCAATCAGTACATACAATGATGAAACTCTAGACATAACTGGAAGTAGATGTAGCAGTCCCAGATACATAAGAGTACAATGGCCATGAATAGGCATGATACAAAATATGACATGTGTTTTCATCACCACGTACAATATAGATAGCTCAGAATATCCATAATGAAGATATACATAGGATCATGATCTCCATGTGGGATGAAGATATATAATGGATCAAGATCTCCAAAATGGCTAGAAATATATGACATATACTAGAATCAAGTCACGAGAGCTGAAATATCATGAACATTGGCATGATCAAGGAGGTAGCATATATGAGATGCCATCAGTCTGAAAGGTGTTCTACACAAACTGCTACGAGTACATGTCCTACTATGTGAATAGAGGTATCAAGGTCGAACATACTAGTCCATCGTATGATTACAGGTCATTGATGTATACCTTTAACAAATGCGAGATCACCCATCGATAATGAAAATGGGAATGAAGGTACTAGAGTGCAAACTAACAAGTGTTAATAAATGTGTTGAGGTCAAACAGTTGAGAGAATCCATCGATCAAGGGACATTGATGTATTCCCAAAAACTGTCGATGGTGAGAGAACCTGTCACTAATGAATGCAAGTCTCAAGGCACTAAAAAATGACTCTAGATTCCTGTCCAAGAATAAATGATTTCAAGTCGATTGGCTAAAATCCACTGGAAGGAGGGAATTAAGGAATCCCCCATCATCCAACATGAGTTATTTAGCAAAGTTGTATAATGTGGAAGGACTCAATCATAATGTGCATGAACCAGTAACCGTACCGGGAATGGCCGACTCAGGTTTCAACTTCCTTCCAACAAGAGCACAAAGGTGAATGGTGACTGAATGTAGGAAGCATAAACTCGATATACAAAACTGGGAAATATCTACGACACAGGAGGGATCAACAAAGGATCCATAGGGACTAGATGCTTAACCAATTGGTGGAGATAAAATCAGAGAAATGAGTACAACCCCTAAAGTCAAAATATTAAACCAACAAATGGATGTGATATATAGTGCTATGTTTGAAGGTGACACGACTCGACTGCTGCCAAAGATAACATATTTTATTGTCCATATTTTTGGTTTTTTGAATTTTTTTGGATTTTTTAAAATATTTTGAAACACTTGAAAAAGAATAAAAGTGCTTTATAGTTACAGACTAGGAAAAGACAAGTGTCAAGGGACAAACAAACTAGTTCCAAGTAGTAGAACGTACCTATGCTCAATGCAAGGACACACATGTAGGATAGCAACACTCAGGGGAAAGTCCCCTCCTGGTAAAAACAGGGAATCAAGCTGCAAAGCATATACAAAATGTCTCTGCGTGGCTAGACATGAGACAAGCTCAGGCTATATGGATGATACTCAAAGTAAGTGAAGTCAACATAAGGCTCGATGACGCAGGAAAATCTCATGATAATGTAATTACAACTTGACATAAGGGATTCCTAAGGAAACATGCCAGCAAAAATATCAAGAGGAGTATGAGGCTCTTGCAAAAATACATGGCGATACTATACAACGGACTCCCACACCCTAAAGGACAAACTGTGGGCATGGGCACCAAATGCAAACAAGGAGCTAGCTAGGGCACCCATGTAAGGTGAAACTCTACCATTCACATCATGTCACTTCTAAAACAACAAGAAGGTTCCGTGATAGGATAGAATGGGTTCATACCTAAGGTTATAATGAAATGGTCATAAGGTCATGCCAAATAAAAATGGAGGTGAAATCTAACCTATATTCCAGTTTAAACATCATACCTGAAATCGACACGAACGGGTCAAAAAAAAGGTCAAAATGGTGCTCAAAATGGTCTCCTACATCATCATAATAGTAAACAATGGTCCAAAAGGGTCAGAAACGATTCAACACTATAGAAAGGGGGTAAAATATTTCAAAATTTTGAAAATTTTTCTATAAATAGTAAAAGGTTCAAAATATATCATTTGAAAGTTTTACCCAATTGAGCTCAGAACTTCAAATGCGAATTCCAGGAGTTTCGTCCAACGAAATCCGACAACATTTTTTCCAGGTAACTTTCCATGCCCTAGTCTTCCATTTGCATGTAAATTTTTTCAATTTCCATGGTCAAAATTAATTTCCAAGCCATTCTAAGATAATCTCTTTGGCCCACATGGAAATGGGGGATTTTTCCACATATAGGACTGGCTATACATGGAAAAATGGCCCAAACCCCCATACATACACGGTTGTTTTGCAAGCAGTCACGTATGTGGCCGTGTTTGAAGTTTTTTAAGGGAAATATTGACCAAAACTTAATTTAAATGTGCAGGATGGTTCTAGAATAGAGGGACCACCTCGACCTCGATCGCGATGATCTTCCCTCCCACTAGTACAAAATGAGGAATTAGCTACTGCGTGACTAAAAATTCTAGTCACCACAGGTTTTTCAAGTGATTTACTACTAAACATGAGCAATTTTAATTGACTGAACTATAAACAACTAAAATTAACAAATAATTTAGTCACCAATTAACAAATATGACTAGATAATAAGTGACAGAGTTAAAAATGACTAACATAAATGACTAATCTAGTCACGACATAAAAACATGACTAGCTAGAAGAGTATGAATTAGTCATTTATGTTAGTAATTTTTTATTGTTACTCCAACAATGGAAAATTGCGATTTTTTTACTCTGAAAAGTTGTGTAATGAATAAATGGGGGCTTCAAATTGTCTTCCCAAAGGTTGCAATTTATTAAATAACTGAAATTATGACCCCTTTCACAAAACTTTCCTATGCATATGTTTTCATAGAAAACAACTCTATGGTTGATGAACTAGGAAAAGGGGTTGTTGATTCATAAGAAGATATGTTCGTCTAGATAGAGTCTTAGGAAGATGAGGTATTATATCCCCCCTCACAAGCACATTCACATTTAATTTTTTCATGTTTTGTATCTTCAAGGTTGGTATAATTTTTGAGATGGAGTTCTCTAGAGCTAACAATAAATACCCAATCTAATATTATAACAATAATTTATGGTCTATAAGTGAAACTTTTTGAAACTCCCAATCAAGTACAAATATTACAAAATATACCATTACTCATTATATATATAAGAATAAAATAAATGATGGAAAAAATTAAGTTTATTATATTGACCAAACCCATCAATTTCTCCATATAAATTGTTCATACAATCTCATGTTTCATTTTACATTCATAAACAAACATATGCTATAGTTCTTTGCATTTTCAACAAGTTTACTATATTGACCAAGCCCATCAATCTCTTCATCTCAATCACTCATGCAATCTCATGTTCCATTTTACATTTATAAGAAAGCATATGCTATAATTCTTTGAATATTCAACTTGGTAAAAACGAATTCACACATGGTGTATATATATCCGGCGTAAACCTTGATTAATTTTGTAACTTTGTTTTTATTCTTCAACTTCGTAAAAAGAAATTCACACATTTGCATCTTAAAAACTGATTATTAGTTTTGTAACTTTGGTTTATTTTAGTGTAAAAAGTTAAAAACATGTAAAGTAAGTTTTTAAAAAAAACTTATTACTTTGGAATATTTTATCTTGTTACAAAGGAATAGTTTGTTCTTATATCATCAAAAAAAAATACCTTACTAAAGTAATGTAACAAAAAGGAATGAAATAAATTGTTTCACAGTTCTCCTTTATATTTAATAATCATTAATTAGAGTAGTAAACTCCCTCTCAACGTTTAAAATTGACCCTTCCCATCCCTTCCTAGAAGTGTAAAATTAAAATTGCCCTTTACAAAAAAATTAAAATATGAATTTCACCCTTCCAATTAAGAAGGACAAAATTTATATCAACATTTCAATAGAAGGGAAACATTTGAAACTATCCATACATATACATTTCTCAATATGTTGAAATTCCTATGCTATAAAGTTCTACTCATCAATCAAAATATTGGAAATATCATAAATTATAATCACTCACTCACTCACTCATGTCATGCACTCAGTGTTTAGCTATGCAAGATGACCGATGATCACTGATGACTACATACATATAAAGTTTGACAATGTGTAAGGGATTACAACCGTAACAACAAAGAACAACTACTAGTCTACTACTAGGTCCGAAACGAGCCCAAAACTTTGTGCCTACTATCTATGTGAACCTGACTACCAATGTCCACTCGTTTTTCATCAAAATGAAATTCAAATGGCTAGTTTGATGAGCCCTCCTCTAAAAGACTTCATTGCGTGCATGGATATCATAGACGAATGAAAACTATAAATAACACTCAATGTCATGTAACTACAAATAATGGCATGCTTCTAGGATCACACATTATGGAGAGGTCGATTTATGCATTGATATAGGGAGGTATCACTAGGCACTTGATATTGAAAAAAATGAGCTAGAAAAAAAATTGGACCAAAGCACCACAATGGTTATTAATAAAATTAAAATAAAATTTTTTTCCTTAAGAATAGTCTTCAATTTGATGGGTGACATGATCATGATGTAATCTCCCTCTGTCCTTACAAACATTTGTGGTTTCTCACAACTTTTGTCATGGGCGCTCACCACCAAAATACATATAAAAATTACTTGTATTTACTTCATCTTCTCTTTAAATCATCATCTCATAGCCATAACTAAGTATTATTATGCATGCACATCCTCACCTTATAATATCAATTAGGTCAAGGAACAGAGACAACCATAAAATATCAAATGTGCCAAGACACAAAGAGTAAGAGACAACTATAAGTAAGTCTTATATTAAATTTACTATATAAGTCTTTAATTGACACTATCAACTGATATTTGATACATTGGATTTTCGTGATCTTCTTTTCACTCCTTGCCAATGTCATATGCAAGGCATTCTTTGAAGGTGAAGTCTACAATTTTACGTCTTCTTCCTCATTCTCATGCCTTTTGGTAAGACCAAAAGGAGGGTAGTGACCCACATCAACATGTAAAATGGTTTCGATATAGAGGTAGAAAAATTAATTGTTTTCATTAAATAACTTAAATTTCCTACCCACGACTTTTGATTCACCCAATCATGGACTGCTACAAAACACAACAAATTTTATAACCCTGAGCTCTTAATTACTCACACCTAGAACTTTCTCAAATCCTTCCATTAATAAACATATTTTGGTGTTCTAGTTCACCTTAAAAGGAATATTGTTGAGACTTAGACATGAGTGAGTTGCAAGGCTTTAGTTTACTTGGGCTTGATTCCATTGTCCCTCCATCCCATACATGTATGTTGTTGCGTTAAGTGTTAAACAACAAAATTTGATGCCTCGGCCCGAAAGATGATAGCATTGCTAACGTTCTTGGTATGCAGTATTTTTTTAATGTTTTTTTAGTTGTGTATTATTTTTTCTTAGGTGCCCAATCCCATCATTCTTACATCACTTGGGATTAGACTACTACCCTCTCTCTGGTTTGAATTAATGTTTTGGTTGTATATCTTGGTTGTAGGATTATTATAGCATTGTTTTGCTTAGTGGATTCCTTTTGTACATAGTTAACAGTAAGTAATTCTCTCATGGTTATAGTTTTTCTTTAAGACTATCTACTTATGACATTTTGCACTATGCATAAGATCAATCGGAATGCCCCAATATGGTTAGTGCATACTCTAAGTAGTTTTTTTTTGTATAATGAAGCATGCGCCGACTTGAAAAAAATACTATAGAATAGTTGTTATGTTACTTACTCTAAAATTAGTGTTACATATTTGTCAAATTAATGCATTCAAATTAGGTTTTATTCAAAATATGTCATATTTTTGTAGATATTAGAAAGTGCTCAATTCTTTAAAATTGTAAAAATTTGGATGAACAATATTTGTTTTTTTGCATTTTTGAAAAAAAAAAGTTTAGTTAATTTATAATTATCAAATGAAATACAACTATTTATATTTTCCTTTCATCTTCAAATTTGATCACTGCTCCTGCTCATTGTTCCATGGGAAAACCAAAATACAAATGACGTTATATTGCCCTTTCATCTTTGAATGGATCCAATTGAAATTAAGACCCACCCTTCAAATTTGATCACTGCTCCCACTCATTATTCCGCAGGCCAACCAAAATAGAAATGAGGTTCTTAATAACTTGGGAAACAAGGCTCTCACAGGATTTCCGATCCCCATAAGACTAGGTATTATCAAAACTAGGATTTGGAAACGTCAGTTCGTCACTTTAAAATGTCCTATCTAACCTTCCATTCCACATGCCATTCTACATGTCATTTTCATAACAGAGCTAAGAGGATATCCATAGATCTTGTGATGAAACTGTCATGTACTTCTGCTATTTCAATGCATGTGTTTATACTGGATCAATGACAGAGTCGATTTTTGATGTAAATGACCTAGTTTATATCATAGCAGAGGAACATTTCCCATAGCAAATGCCCATAACCATTGTATATCTGATGAACGTATGTCTATCTGGTGGCGATCTGCCTATCAATATCCCATCTAGCCCTTTCTACCTTATCCCAGCCCTTCATAGGAAGGCATGTAGGAAATCTATTTGAGTATGCATAGTAGGTCTTAGTGCATGTAGTATTCCCACTTTATTTTTACATAATATAAAAAACAACAAGAAACTTTACACTAGCAACGATTAACGAGAAAGATTACCCCCCTAACTTAGGCGGCTAAGCAGGAGCCTTTTCAAATAGCTAGATATTTTTCATATTTAAGTGCTTACTAGCATTAGATGAATTTCAGTGGATTGTACAGGAACAACCAGTAGCAGTTGGATCGTGGTGTGGGAACTACCCTATTGATTCAGCCAGAACTTATGAGATCAAATGGGGGTCAACACATGGTGGCAGTGACTTAAACCATTGCTATTACCCTTTTAAGCCTATAGAACTAATATTTATAGTTGGGTTGGATAGAATACAGTCTTCATCAGATGGAACTTCCAGATAAGTTGAAGAAATGAAACTTTGAAATTGCTTGCATGTTTCTTGTAGAAGAATCTTACTGCCATAAATAATTTTGGCATTCGAGAAAAACTATAATGGGTAACCTGGATACATAAGCAGATTAGAAATAATAGGATTGTTTATCGTCTTATAGCTGCAAGCTCAATCTCATTTGTCATTTATTTCTCATGTGATAGTCAAGAATTAGTGAAGAATCCCAGGCTTAGGAGAACTTTTAGCTTCCATCCGAGTTACTCCCAAGCTGTGGATAATTTGGCTCCATCTCCTTCTTCTGAAATAGTAAGTTATGCAGATAAAAGAGTATTTCTACATAAATCTGGCTGCATGGCAATAACCCTAGTGTAGATAGTGATGGTTATCAAAATAGTAACAGTTTAAAGCAAAAGCATAGTGGTGAGAATTTGGCTTCAAAGAAGGGAAAATTGGAGAGTCAGTATCTAGAGCATGTTGTGGAGAAAGAATCTCGACCGATTAATCAATCTCAAAACATCTCCAAATTTGGTGTAGTAGTTGGCAGTACTTATGGTAAAGTATATAGAATGAAAAAGAAGAAAACCCACCAGTCCAGTGTGATATATATTCCAGGAAATGGGTTAGTGATGATGCATATCCTCTTCATCTTGTTGGAGAATTCCCTTATATGAGCACTGCGTTTGACTACAAACGGAGCAGGCACTTGGACTCAGGATATACATGATGGAGATGAAAACCTAGAGATTTTAATATTCCCAGTTATTCATAACTATGTTTTACATTTACAAATTCTCTGAACACTATATTCATGAAATTCCTCTCAAATTAGCACTTGTCTTGCCTTGAAGGTTGAATGCTATAAGCATGTTCGAGAGGCTCAGGGGGAATATACTCATGTTCATATGGGACTCCATCAATCCTAATCAATGGGAATGCTTACTCTGCATTCTGAGAACTGCAATGCCTGAAAATATCAATAAATTCATATCCAAAGGTGCCATAACTACTTTTCTAGCTAAGGAAATATTTTTAATAGAAACAACTGCTCATTCTATTTCTACAAGCCAAATATAAATTGAAGTAACAAAGAACCTAATTTATGGCAACGTGCTGCAGGATTATAACTGTGCAGTGGAGTTATTCTTGGTCCAAATAGGATCGTTAGGTCGACCTTGTCTACATTCAGTCAAGTCTTTCAAGGCATGGTTATGCACATAAGAAGACTGAAAATAATTAAGAGGAATGGCAAGGAAATCTAGGTTTATAATTCAATGAAACAATGCATCCACTTCAAATATAACCATGGAATGATAAAATCATATTCACACAATTAATGTGAGCTTGATAGTGGATACAAATTTTACAATTGCACCTAAGATATTTCATTAGGTTGCCTAGCATTCAAAGGTTTCCGATGTTCAGAATTAGGCAAAATAGCAATAGATTTCCTGCTCCCTTCAAAGAAAATATTTCTTTAATTAACTCTAACTGTATATATACCATGACTTTGGGACAGGCTATGACATTGCTGTATTCTAGATTCAAATTTTTTGAATTCAACCTCTGCATCCTTGCATATTAAGAATCCTAAAGGTTGAATTTTTGTTTCAAGTCTTTCTGCCCCAACTTGACCATCCTTAGATTGGCATGAATACTGCACCAAAGAAATATCACACTCATTGGAAAACTCTTCACTATCAACTGGGAACACACCACCCCGTGAGAGCGCACACTCTTCAATTGTAGATGAAACAGAGTCAAGACCAATCTCTGAAGTCTTGACCTTGAACTCGTCTTTCTCAGTCTCTTTTTCATCTTTGTTAAAAAAAAATCTTGCCATGCATGACACATATAACCTTTCCATTTTTGCTTGCCTGACATCCTTTTCAAGGTTTTCAAGATAACCAAGTTTTCCTCCACCTTGGGTGCTAGGATTCCCTACAATAAAGCAGCCTAATAAATGTTATGGTTACTCTGCACCAGCTGCAAGGATATTAAGTGTTCAGTAAACTATTTTAATTTTTAAAATTTAGCTCCATGACATTATCAATATATAGGAGTACTTGTTCCTTTGGAAATATTTTTGTCAGTATTTTTTATTTCACTGTGAACTTCAGAATCTAAATATACCCAAAGAAATTAAATTATCTTGCTTCATAATTTCGAAGTCATTAAGCAAAGAGTTAAAATTTTAAATCATGTCCTTTATTTAAAAAGAGTAAAAATACCATGTTGACAAAACATTTTCAGATAGGCTAGAACATAACAGAAACATATATTAGACCCAAAAATGAGCATATCAAACCTGAACTGAGAACTCTATTGCATGTTAATTATGCAGCTTCAAACGACTATGAGAACCAATTTTACAACTGCCTGAATCTGAAGTCATGATGCGTTGATCATTACAAGGCTTTGGTTGCCCTCCATCTTGTGTTGTTGCTTCAAATGCTTTACAACCTACATTAACACTAATTTTAGATTCCTAGTTGATAAGACAAGCTTTCTCATCGTTATCATTCTCCATTTTCATGCCAGTTCTATCTGTTTTAAAACTATGTTCAGATTTCAAGTTCATAAGATTGTATTTGGTAAGAATATTTGGTATTTCTATGCTAGTTTTGGTTACTTCAACATTCTTTCCAAAGTTTGGATTCATATGACTAGTTTGCTGAGTAAGATCATCCTCTATTTCTGCACTAAGCCCTAGTGCTTTATCACTCCCTTCAGATTGTGGGTTCATAAGAACAATATTTCTAGTATGATCACTATCCATATCCATTCTAATGATGATTGCTTCACCACTGTTTTGAAATTCTAGGTTTGAGTGTTCAATTTGCTTGGCACAAGCATTCACCATCTTCATGCTAAATTGAGTAGTTTGCATTGCTTGCTGATAACCATCAATCATAATTTTTTTAATAGGAAATGTTAAATTATTAAGTTTCTAATGATAGGTGGCTTCTGGTGTAAGCTGAGCCGCTTTCTCATTATTTTTGCATTCCTCTTCCATTGGACCATTCTTTTTAATATCTCCATTCTCTACTACCATGCTTGTTTTGGTTATCTGCACAGCTTGTCTACAAGCAATACACATACTTTCCTGCACATTCAATGTCAATTCATTAGACTGTTGTATAAAATATGTCTTCTAACCTGCAGTGATTTGTTGATTTCCCACTAAAAGAATAACAAGCAATGCTTTCCCTCTTTATACTTTCACACTTGATAGCGAAACTAAAGACATTGCAGAACAAAAATTCATTTCCAAGTTCCAACACAATTTTACTATCCTCCGGCATTAGCTATCCAGTGATCAAATTTTTAGACTTCTGATTGCTCACCTTGTGGAAAGGTAAGGATTCTAATGAAGTAGAATTATTTTCAATCTCTAATTTGTTAAGGGCACTACTTTCATTCAAGCTGGTAATGACAGATTTGTCAAATTGAAATTTCTCTGATTCTGTCAATAATGAAACATTTAGATCCTCGACATTTTGGAGGGTAACAAAATCACTGCCAAGTGATTTCACAATTTTTGATCCACTACTATGATAGTAGATGGCTTGATCATGTGAATTTTCAGCTTGTAGGTTGGCAAGAGGCAAACCATGCAATGTCTGAACTGCTTCCTCTTCATAACCTGGGGAATTGGAATTACATGATACATAGAACGAACTTCCAACAAACAAATTATTTTCAAGTGATGCTTTTTGTTTGTGTGGAGAAGCATGACAATCTTCTTGCAATTCATATCCTTGTATTGTAGATAATGGTTTTCTGTGTGCGCAATTATCTTTAATTGGCTCAGTAAAATCTTTATTGTGTAACATAGTATCCTCTGAATTTGTCATGGGAGAAACAAATGCAGTAGGTACACCAACGTGTAGACTTGATATATCCTCTAGTTCTCAAACTTTAGAGGCCATAAATCCACTTGCTCCACTGTCCATAACATTTATCTCATCCTTCTCCATGGAAGAAGCCAGTTTCTCGTAATATGTATGTGCCATAATTTCACTTGTCTCTGGTGCCAACAAAGATGATAAAGGAGCCGAATCTTTTTCTCTCTGACTCAGGCTTGCTCATATCTCTCTAAGACTTACCTGAGCATCTCCTGGAGTTTTTATTTTCTTAACATACTCATTATTGTTCTCCATTTCCATAGCTATGATTGGAAACTCCACTTCCTTCACATTTTTATATCCAGATCCCGACTCTTTCAATAGTACATTATTTTCGTCATGGCTGTTATCTTGAACTTTGGTTAGAGATTTTCCTTCGGTAAGAACATCCGTAGTTTTAGACTTTTCTAGAATCTGTAGAGAATTGGATACTATTTGTTCATTGTCATGACTTGGCAATTGCACTTCATCCAGATGATTTTCCTCTAAACCCTCAAATTCCTGATTATGAGGATTCTCACTAAGATCAGCAAATGGTTTTGAAACCTCTTGCATTTCAACCAATGTGATGTTTGCTTCGGTTGACTCCATACCATGCTTCTATGGAATAGATTGCCTACCTTCATCCAAAATTGAACTCAGCATTCTTGGTATTTGACTCTCTAAGATAGCATGCAGACAAGCACCTATGAAATTCTTCCCTGCTTTGTATTTCCCTGCCAAATGATCAGGAATTTATTCCATTTCCTCCTTGAAATCTTCTGAATGTTTCACTAAAAAAATTTCATGAAATGAATACAACAGCATTCTTTGTATATTCACTCTTGCAGAAGCTTCATCTAGAGCATATGCAGTATGCATTCTTATATCTCTCTCAGTGGTTTCATCTAGTGACAAATCCAAAACTATTTGTTTTTCCACTGACATGTCATTTTTCACAATGCTTTTACAGGGTGAGAAATCCAAAACTCCTTGCTTTTCCAAAAAAGAAGCAATTTCCTGTAATGCCTCTATGCTATGCTTCCCCACATTATCCATGTCAGTCCCACCAAGTAACGAATTTAATGTCCCTTGAATTTCTGAACATCCAAAAATAACATCATTTTCTTCAGAGGATCTACCCATATTACAAATTCATGATTCCACATTCGGAAAATCCCCAGTTATTAGATACTTAGTAATCTTCTCCTTCTCTTCATCCCCTGCCTCACACAAATCATGACTGCCTTTCACTTCCTTTTTCTCATCGAACATAAAATTTGACACTGAACAAACTGCCTTAGTTACTGGATTCTTGCAATCAACCTATGTCACATGCATCTCTACATCATTTACATCAATCACCAACTCCAACATCCTATGAATATTTACGAATGCAATATATTCATGTGCAGTTACTCCAGCATACTCACTTCTTTCATCTAGTAGGTTATCTGAACCTCCTCTCATTTTTTCCTTTTGAACACTCTCAAGGGACTCCTCTTTGACATGCTTCATAGAAAAAATTGACACCCAATGGATTTCTGTATGTCCCAAAACATCTATCACTTCATGAGAGGATCCATTCACAATGTTATTCTCTCTTTCCCCCTCAACTGACCTATCCATGTTTCTTGAAAACTCACACATTTGATCTTCTGTGTTATCACTTGCATCCAGATTATTAAGGCAACCTACAAAGGTGCACTGTTTCTCCCCATCTACTAATTGGTCTAGCACTCCTTACATTTTGGCTGCTAAATGATCCTATTGAGAAGACACTTTGGCATGCACTGTTGTCTGATATTCCTTCCTTACATCAAATATCAAATCTGGCATTTCCTCGATGTCTACAGGAACAATATGCTCAGGTGAAAAAAACGAATGTGTATGATTACTCTCATCTAACAAAGACTCTGGGGTTCCTCTCATTGTCGCACCTACAATAGGCTCCTAGGAACCTTTTCTTGAGACTCCACTTAATTCCTCCATAGCAACACAATCCTCATAAGGCTTAATGAATTGTTCCTCCACATTTTCTTTCTTATTTTCATGTAATAAAAAATCTGGCATCCATTGAATCTGAGTGTGTTTAAGATATTTTCTCACTTGATGAGAAGATACATCTGAGGTGGCATTGTCCAACCTCTTTTAAATACTTGTGAATGGACACAAATCTCCTCCTCATTTATTCCCTGCCTCCATCTAGTTCTTGCTGCTAATAGACATTTTTTCTTCCTTTTCATTTGATGTACAATCTTCTGTTATTTTTATATTCAATGTCATAAAACCATAATGGGAAGCCTCTTGCACATTGTTCTCATCTGTTTTAAACGGGCATAACTCTGACAGTCCTTGCATTTCTGGAGAAAGAATATCTTCCTGTAAAACCCTATCTAGCTGCTTCTCCTAGCTACCACAATCACCTTCATCTCATACAGAATCTGAAATTTGAGTGTCTACTTGACCAAAAGCAATGCTTGCTTCATGATGAGATAGAGCAAAAGGATCAAAATCTATCCTTTCATGGGGTGTTATCACCATGCTTTGCTACTTGCCTCTTTTCACTTCGCTTCTATCCCAAGACTCCAAAAAGTTTCCAGTGCTCATCCCTTCTGTCTCCTCTACCCACAAAGATTTCAACAACATTTCATCCTCATACTTTTCTGCTCCTTTAGTTTGAAAACCCAAACCTTCATTTCTGCTATTCTTGTTTCCAACATTTACTTGTGGTATTGAATCTAGGTGCTAGGTTATAAGGATAGGAATATGCCCCAATCATGGGAACATACTCAACATACTTGTTTTCTATAGGCCCGCAATCCATGACTGAGGAGGAATTGACCACAAACAATGAACCATGTTGCTCAGAGAAATTTGACAAAATTGGAAGCTATTTAGTGTTTTCTCTCAAATCCATCACTGAATATTCAGAAACTTGTTGATTCTTCTTTCCTGTATTCTCAAACTTAGGTTTGTTCTCACTTGTATTCTCAAACTCATCTCCCAAAATTTCTGACAAATTTGAATGTAAAGACTTTCTCTTTTAGCCCTTTGACACACTTCACATATTAACCTCTGCTCGATCATCTAAGCTTCTTGTCAACTCACCAATGTCTGGTCCAAACAAATTTCCTTCAGTGGTCAGATTGGCTTCATCTTGTTTGGTCCAAACAAGTTTCCAAAATTGTTTTAAAAAATATTTCACATTTAGATTTTATGATTTTTTATTTTCTATGTCCTATTTTTCTAGGAGCAAGTCTCAGAAGTTCTATGATGTTACAAATCCTTCACAACAACACTGGAGACTTTGTTTACCTCCACCAGTGGAAGAGGTTTCCTTGCTTGGATCAGCTTCTTCAAGTAAATTGAGCAAATCACTGGCTCTTGTAAGTGACTTTAGGATTTTAGTATATTGTACTTCCATCCAATTATATTTAGCATTTGTTATTGATATCTGTCGAGACAGATTTTTCTATGCTTCCATATTATATTATTTATAGCTTCTGATTCAGTACTAAATAATCATTAGTATAGAAGCTAAGTGTATTTTATTTAGATAGCTTATGTTTTACTTCAGTGATTGTCTTCTAGATTCTTTATACATGGATTCATTTTCATTTCCTAATAATATATACCTGTTCATATTTCCATGTGAAACTAGAACACAAGAGGTAATGATGAGACTTCCTTTACCAGTGGAGCTGCTGGAAGATCAATTGTATTTCTAGCTAGTGCATCTTGGTATGAAATTTGTTTCTTGTCATGGAATATTTGTTTAGTTTTCCAGCACACCCGTGGATTGGTGCAGAGTAACATTACACATTAAGTTTAGTGAACATAATCTTCCATATGATTTAAGAGTTTGTGGTGGAATATTACATATCTTACTTAATTTTCAGACATTAATGGTTGTTACAGGGGCTCCCATGTTTGCAATTACGCATTTTAATGTTAAAATTATCGAACCTTTTGTCCATGAGGAACTGCATGATGGGTGCTGATTATACACAAAAGAGAATTTTCCTGGCTATAATTTACAAATGCACATACCATTGTATTTTCTTACAAATCGCCTTTGTTTGTGCTGAAGGAAGAGATTAATGCTATGAAAACACTTGGAATATGATTCATTCTCTTGGCTGTTATTCTCATATTTGATCAGTTTGTCTAGTTTTAGAAATTGCTTCCAATTATTTACATTTAAAAGACTTAGACAAGTTTGCTTCTATCACCTAGATTTTTTTTCTTGTTTTGAAATGTAACAAAAATATAAATTTTTTATTAAATTCATCTTATGCCTCTTTATAGATGCAATAGTATATTATATCCTTGAAGAATGGAAAACACAACATTAAATGATTTAAATCTATTTTATTCTTATAACTCAATCAATGTTACCATATCTAACTTGATGAGGCAGAGGAGGCAAGAATTTGACTCGTACAAAAATATAAAAGAGTACACATTTTGGGGTTTTATAGACTTTGGTGTCTAGTCAACTCGATTCATGTTATGCTAAAATGAATAATCTGAGTTCTATGTGATGATATGTCCACTGTTTATAAAGCAATGGGGGTTGAAGAAAAGGATATGCAGAATATAAAAAATAAATAAAATTTCATGTTTTATTACTAAGGGTGGATGGATAATTATTGCATCCTTCATGCATTTTTGTAAAATTTCAATGACATCTCGTAACATTTGATGTTCACAACCAATTAGTTTGAAATAATCATTCATATTTGCAGTAGTTTGCTGATGGATGGATTGTTACTTGTGTTGTAAGTATTGAAAATTTGTTTGGAAATTGTTTCCACATGCAACTCCAAACATAACCATCCCTTTTGTCTTTATTTTTATTAACATAACTATTTTTCCTTAACAGAGTCCATCTTGGCTTGTTTGTTTCCATTACATGTGGATGTTAAAGGGGTTTCTTTGCTGATGCAAATCATTTCTTTTGTTAGTTCTCTTTGCAAAATTGAAAATTGTGATAAATAAGTAGAGATATGCCTTCATTCTTTTCCGCTACTAGAAATATGAGTAGCTTTTCCATTGATATTGTAATTATTAATAATATTTTTTTATCTATGATTTGCCATTTAGTTGGAGATTCATATTTTTGTACAATTTTGGTTTATAATGTGAGGGGTCAATGAATGTTCATTGCTTGGGTTGTGACATGGATTCTAATTGTCACTTTATTTGAGACATTTTTTGTGGTACATATGACTTTAAAGTTGCCATATGTTTGTTCAATAGAACAAGTCTTGAACAATGCAAGAAATTTTCATCAGGCTGAGCTCCATTATTACAACCATAAAGAATTGCTTTTAACATTTAGTCACTTGGTTTAGCTTGTGATGATTGTGCTGAGTGACCAATTTCAACAAGTTTTCATTGTCACTGTCATACAGAGAAGATGCTATGTAGAAATTATATAAAGTTAGTAGTGCACTTGGTAACCACAAAGTTGATGGAAAAATTTCACTGTGTTAGGAATGATTTATGCTGAGTTTTATTCTGTCGATGTAGTGTCAATGACTTTTGAAGAAGAAATAATAAAAGCACTCTCTCTCACACAGATTTTCCCCTTAGAATGTTTTTCCTAAATCAATCTAAGTCTGAAACTTTCAAATGTGTGATTAATTTTTTAATTATGCTCTTAGTAATTTGGTCGAGTTCTCATGTGCTTCTTATTCAAAATTGTTTATGAGATAAATTTAATTTGAAGCTATTAATTGTTGAATGAGATTGTGTATTAAACAATGATAATCTTAGTTTAACTTGAATCCTATTTGAGAAGTGAAATTCTACGTCTCTTTCGTTTTGTAAGTTTAGTTTTGGTTTTTGGCTAATTAATCCATGATTCTTAGTTACTAACTCAGATTTTGGTTTGCAAGTTAAAGGAACCAAAGGCTTCAAGTGAGCCCTAGATTATGGAGGAGGTTTTCCAAATAAAATTTCAAACCCAATTGCTAAAGAGAATGGGGTGACTTCATCCATTCTTCATGAACACAAGCAAGTTCCCAAAACGCTCTCTATTTCATTGCTTGTCCACTAGTTACTCTTTTTAGTGCTGCTTTCAATTGTTTGTGTTTGCATGCATGCGAATTTTGTAGCTTCTTAATCGCTGGAAGTTTTTTGCTTTTCGTAGTTTTCTTTGTCATTAAAAATATTTATTTAAAGACTCCAAAATCACCTTAGGATAGGAACTAGAACCTCTAACTGTCAAACTTAGCCACTTGGGGATTATTAAAAACCCATGAATGTGTTGTTTTCTTGCTGGTTGGTTTAGTTTCAGATCTGATTTTTATACAAGCAAATAGTTTAGTATTAGAGTTCCTTTAAACTTAGCCCAACTTCCAAATCTTATTAATAAACTTCATATCTAAGTTAAATAATGATAAATCTCTCACAAATTCACTCATTAGGAGCTGGTATCTTTTTCTTGGTACTTAATTAGCAAGACACTTGTTTCTTTTAAACCCCTACATTTCATTATCAAATTGTCCCATTTCTCTGCACTTTTTAACTTTTAGGGCAACCATTGATAACTGAGTCTAGTTATTATTGGGTGCCTTGTTCTTACCCGAGTAACCTGTGAATCCATTTCCATTTTCCATTGTTGCTTGTGTAACCTTTGGAGTCTTTATGTCCATTAATTAAATCATAAGTTATACCTTGAAGTGAACCCCCCTAGGGTACCACATTTTCCAACTTGTTAAGCTTCAAGGTGCCCTGTGCCTCTAGAAATCAGTCTTACTAGTACTGTGAGAAAGCCGGTTCCACTGACAAGTATCTGGAAAAGTTTGATAGGGCACACCTCCCATGGTTAGTCTGGGTTTGCTTTCAGTGGATCTAGAAAACCTAAAGAGATGGTTTCAACAGTTTGGCTACCATTCGTCTCTACCAATGTTGAGGTCGCGACATTGTGTGACAAGAGAACTATTTTAAATCATGATGAACAATTCAAAGGCTTCAAGGATATTCCACTTTTTCTAGCATTGTAGTACTACAATATATGCATGAACAGATTCCCAATAAATATGTTCAGTTAATTGAGTAGGATATTGCCTATTCAGAAAGCTAACTAATTGTACCTTTAGCTTATAGTGTCCACTAGAAATTTTATCTTCATGGAATGCTATCAATAATCAGCCACAATTCAAAAGTTCAGAAAATAGGAGAGACTTTGCAATTGTAAAATGATAGTAAGGTATTCTAATTTCTAGATTCCTTGTCTAAAATACTCTACCTGAAAGGCTTTGGTTTGTATAAATCACATAAAAGTCTATAGCATTGTGCTTTAGAAGTTTATCTTTTATATTAAATTGTGTAGATTTGAACACTGAACAATTATGGTAATTGCAAAATCCCAATCTCCAAGAGCTCAAGTTTGGCTTAAACATGGTAACAATTTGGTGTGTGCTATAACGTCTCTTCAAAATGACAAGATGTATTCTTTCTTACCATCAAAAGATAGTTCTAAAGGCATTGAGTGATCAGTATATGCAGAAAATGATAAATCTAAAGTACCAAGTAGAGATATGTTGTGTAACATTTAGGCAACCTTCCTCGGGATTTCAAAATTTTGCCAGTATTTTGAATTAAATAGATAGACATCCTAATAGATATAATATGAATTTCTTACCAAGCCTATGGACTTGCCACTTGGATACTTCAGAGTATCATTCCTAAGATACAAGTTAGTTTTGAAAAGATGAAAATAAAAGAATATGCCCTATCAATAAAGTAATATAACCGTGTTTTCCAAATTTTATATCACATAAGCATTTCTTGACATGATGCACCCTCTCACCTGGGCCAAAAGTGAATGAAATGGACCTCCAAGTGCATGAAAAAAACTGCATCTTGGGCGTCTTTTTATTCTCCTCTCTTTCATCATTTTTCTCACCTTTTCTACATCAGACCACCTACCAGCTACATCGTATATATTTGACAAAGCCACATAATGTGCACCATTTTCAAGTTCCAGCTTGAGAACGTGGTCTGCAACACATTCTCCCAGTTCTATATTCATATGTGTTATATAGGAATCGAGCAAAGATCCCAACACTGCAACATTAGGTTTGAATGGCATTTTGTGGATAACCTTTTCTACTTACTAGGATGCAAATGTCTATCTTCTCGACGACCCTTTTAGTGTTGTTGATGCTCATGCACAAGCTCATCTCTTTAAAGTATTGCTCTCAATCTCCAATTAGAAGGATTGAATGCATTTGTAGAGTAGATTTTCAAAGTACACTTTTAATTGAATGCATAGTCCAATGTCTCATTAGTTCATCAAATAATGCAACAAGAGTTCCTTCTTGAAGTTCTGGGATCAAAGACAGTGGTATATGTCAAACGTCAAGTAGAATTTTTATCTGCATCTAACCTTATACTGGTGAGCCCACTTTCTAAACTTGCAAATGTGTAACCTTTATGTACAGTACAATTTACTCTATGAATAAGAAATTGCTAGTGTAAAGTCATGAAAAAGTGTTAGGGATATTTTGGGAAAATTTGCAGGTTATGCAAGATGGAGACATAGTTCAAGTTGGGAGGAGTGAAGATATTTTTGGTGGTGCAGATTTATTAAAGCTAGTCGGTGCACACCAACAGACTTTGAATGCAATTGATGCAGCATAGATTTAATCTAGGAGGATAGCACCACAAACAGGAAATAACAAAAGAAGATTCTACAATACCATGGACTATGAATCCAATAAACCATTTCAAAGTGAGGATGCAAAGGACTGAGCAATGAGAATCAATGAAAATATATCTGGACAGATTGTAAAGGAAGAAGAAAGAGAATCTAGGAAGGTCAAAATGCAAGTCTACTCTTCTTTTATAACTGCAGCATATAAGGGTGCCTTAGTTCCTATCATATTGGGAGCACACATATTGTTCAAGGTGGATAAAATTAGTAGCAATTATTGGATGTATTGGGATTCACAAGGATTGGACTCCATGATATAAGGTCTAAATTAAGAATTATTCTACAGGACCCAATACTGTTTGAAGGAACTGTATGGAGCAATCTAGACCCACTTGAAGAACATTCTGACAATGAAATTTGGGAGGTAAGTCCTCTTAAAAGGAATCAATTTTAATTTCCATGCCATGTTGGAGGCTCTTTGGATTATAACTCATTGTTTTGCAAGACTAAGAAACACTCCCTCTTATATGATATTAGTTCTAAATAAGTCAGTCACTAGGGGTGACTAGGGCCGTTAAGAGTGGGGCTCTATTATAGCTACCACCAGGTTCGATTCTTCTTATATGATGTGGTATTTAGATGAAGGTTGGGTTGGTGAGAGTGGTGTTATTTTATTTCTTCTACCAATTTTGATTCCTCTTACATGATTTTTCTCTAAGGATGTTGGCATACTAACCTTTGTAAGAGAGCCATTGTTTGTTCTATGTTTGGACCATGAAGACAGTTGTTTCGGGTCATTGCTTGATCCTTGGTTAGGCATCAAGTCCTTTACATCACAGTGTAAACAACATTCTCTTTTATTAGGTGGTTCATCTTGTTATTTTTTGTTTTATGTACTTAACAACAAAATAATTAATGTTGTATAAGATGGAACCTACATCATTAGATTTAAGATCCAATGGATGTATATATCAATTTATATAACATTTATTACACTATTGAGTAGTGCATATGTTTTGTCAAAAGGTATGAAGGGTTGACACACCCTATAAGGGGGAATTCCATGTTCTGTGGCTGGCACATTATGGACATTAAATCAGGTCACTAATTATTTCATAGTTTAGCCATCAAAGTTGTTAAGTTTGGTTAGTTGATATATCCACACGTAGTAAATGGTATCTTGTCACAACATGTGATTCATTTCTTAAAGAGGAAATCATTGGTTTTTCCAAGGTTGGCCTCTCTAGGTGGTTAAATTGGGTCATTGTTTGTTCAACAGTTGAGTCATCAAGGTTGTTAAGTTGAGCTAAATGGTATATACACAAGGTAAACAACATTCCACCTCTTAATATGAGGTGGATGATCATCACTTCAGTAAAATTTTGAATAATATTCAATACTTCTTAACTAAGTGAGCTATAAAATTAGAAAGGATGCAAATTT
Source organism: Pseudotsuga menziesii (assembly GCA_001517045.1). NCBI lineage: Eukaryota > Viridiplantae > Streptophyta > Pinopsida > Pinales > Pinaceae > Pseudotsuga > Pseudotsuga menziesii. Next base: position 37,640 of record LPNX010362658.1, on the reverse strand, counting down.
TACTCCTATTGACTTGTTGGAGTCTTTCCTATTAGAATATAGATGGAATTTGGGAGACCATGAAGTGTTAAAGTCTCATCCTAATTGGTTTTATCTTAGTTTTCCTTTTCCATTTAAGAGAGTTCAATGACATCTCCACTATTTGTTGTTACCTCACTAAAATGATTCTGATTGGTGGAACCTCTGTTTATCTAATCACTTTGTTGCATTTGATAGTTAGTGTTAATTTTAATAGTTGTTGTTTTTGGTGCCATAGAAATACATTAATTTGTTTCTATTTTTATATGTTGTGAAATGTTTGCTTTCATGTCATTGAAAAAAGCACCACTGTGTAGTTGCAAAAGTTTAGAAATTTTAAATAATGAATGTTTCTCTGATTGTTTTTAAATAATGAGAATCCAGTTCTTATCCAATGTTAAAAAGTGCAACTTTAATTTTAAAACTTTCATTTTAACTGGAAACAGGAAGCTAGAGCTAAGAGGGTGGATTCATTTGTGGTAGTACAAGCGAGACCTGTCCTACAAGAATTTGCTTATGTCAGTAATGATGATAGGTCACCATCAAGTGTTGATTTTCAAGGTAATTTTGAGTTCCATTCTGAAAGAGAATGATTTTGAAGTATATTTGATGTTAAGTGGTACGAGAAATTGATTTGAATGTTGAGGATAACATATGTGATACCTTTGGTAAAATTTATTGCTTTTGAATGATTGATTATTGACCACAAATTGGCATTTTATTGATTGAGTAATGTGTCTTTCATGGAAAAATGAAAAAGAAGATTTGGGGAACCAAAAATTGCATTTGGGAGTTCTCCAGTATTGAATGAGTGGAAGCTATTTTCACATGTCACACAGCTTGGACTTGTTGCTGGGTATGATTCTACAGCTCTTAAGGAATTCCTATCTAGAGAATTGTCCCTAGGTTCAATGGATTCTACTTCAAATAGAATTAATATAGAAAGAGTTGGTGTTTCTGCAGATACTGGTATGTGAGAAAAAATACTTTACATATTTTATGTGTCTCAAAATCAGTCAATGTCATACTGCTTTATATCATCGAGTAGTTGTCCAATTAATTTTTCATGTTATTAGCATCCTTGATATCTTTCCCTTTCCTCTTAACACTGCATAACGTTTTTTTATGTAGTTGTGCCATGCATTAGAATCTTACTGTACTTTTAGTCTTTAACTTATTAATAATCACATATCTGGGAATTCACAGCGAAGCTATTTATTGATAGCAATCTTACTTTATCAGTTATTTACTTTAACAGTGCATAAAATATAATAACAAATAAACACAAATGAACCACAACACCAGATGTCACGTGGTTCACCCCCAGTGTAGGGGTTACGTCCATAGAACTGCGCTTTATTTAACTCTTTACAACTAAAACGACAGTTCTGATCTGTGCACTCAGCTGCAGATCCTTTCAGTCCTCAAAGCCATGCACACAGCTGCAGGCCTCTATGCACATAGCTGCAGATCTTCCTTTTCACCAAAACCCCTCTACGCACACAGCTGCAGAGGTCGTCCACACACACAGCTGGGACTTAACCTTCTTACAAAAACCCTAATACAATCTCTTCTCTTCGCATTACATTATCTTCATAAGATAATCATTCAAGACCTAACCCCACTTCTTTACATAAGTGCCTATTTATATAGCGCACTGTTACAAAACCATGGACTTACACCATGAGCGCCTAAAACCCTAACCCTGGATTTAACCCAAGGGTTGATTACAACACAGGGGTTTTGACCCACCTGCGACACCCCTAAGATTATTTCAGGTTGTAACTCCACTTACATTTCCACAAAAACCGCGGAGTTACCAAAACTAAGGACCCTTAGGGTCGGAGCCCCAACAGGCCCCTAAGACTCACTTGTGGCCCGTCCTGGGGCACTCTATGACTTTTCTGGTGGGAGAAACTTGCTGGTGATACGCAGTGCAGTGTGCTGAAGCCATTCATCTGGTCGTTGGCTTCTTGTGCATTTCCTTTGGAATTTTTATGCTGGTAACAATCTTTTGAATCTGTCAGCAGCCCCCTCTTTTAGTCTATTTGCCGAACGATTGACCATCCACAACTTCGGGTCCCCTCAGAATTACGAGTCAAGGTGCATAAGACAAACAACCGCCTTGGCTCTGCTAACCCAGGAGGCTATAGCTTGGGATGTTGCAGAATTTTCCTATGCAGGCTGGGGCTTTTCTTTGTGCGACATAGAGCACACTTCTGCCTTTCTTCGGATCTCTTAGAGTGAAATTATGCCTTTCTTTGTGCCTTGGTTAGGCATGTCTGCTCCGGTGGATTGTTCAGAAGGTTCTGCAGACTTCTCTCTCTGACTGCTCGTAACAACTTCTGGGCTTTACAGTCATTCGACATGGTCTGAACTACAGAACTATAATCAACGAACTTTGGGAGCTTGATGTCTTTTTAAGGATTCTAGCGTTCAGGATTTGTGATAATGGGTCATGATGGATAGTGGATCGGATCCAAGTGTGGTGTATATCAGACATGCGCCGCTAGATTTCGTAAAATCTCATCATTGAGGATGGTCAATGTAGAGCACATGCCAGTGCCACCACATCTGATCTTCCCAGACAGTCATAATTTTAATCTGCGACTCAACTTTTAGCTGAGCCATGCTACAGACCTTCGACTTTACATGTGACACGTGACCAGTGACCTTTTGACAGCTTAATTATAGTCTAGTACCCACTTTCAACTATTCATGGTACTTAGACTCTTCTTTCTTGTATGATTTCTAATTAGAGGGTCCTGGTTTGTCCCTGTACTTCTTCAACCGGCTTCCGTTCACCATGGAAGGCAATGTTTCTCCATTTCATTTGGCTAACTGGACTGCGCCACCATCACTAACTTTCTGAACTATGTAAGGTCCTTTCCAATGGGTCTTAAAATTTCTGGAGAACTTCATGAATTTGTTGTCATACAAGAGTACAAGATCACCACTCTGGAATTGCTTCTTCTTGATATGCCTATCATGCCATGCTTTCTCTCTAGCCTTCTATAATTGATGCTGGAACCCTGCAATGAATCTATCTTCTTCTAGTTCTGTTATCTGGGCTAGCCTTTTATTCAACATATCTGGGTCATCCATCTCTGTGAAAGCAACTATTCTGAGACTAGGAACAATATACTCCATTGGCATAACTGCTTCTTGTCCATAAACCAGCCTAAAAGGTGTGTGACCTGTCAAGTTCTTGCAAGTGGTTCTATAAGCCCATAATATTGCCGAGATTCTGAGGTCCCAATCATTCCTATTAATATTACAAACCTTCGTCAGAGCCTGCTAAAGAATATTATTAAAGGATTCCACAGTTCCATTTGCTTGGGGATGGTACGCAATACTCTTCTGGTGATATACCTGAAACTCTTTATTCAATGTTTCAATAGTTTTATTCAAAAAGTGTGACCCTTGGTCACTCATAAGAATTCTAGGGTATCCAATCCTTGTTAAAATATGGTCAAAGATGAACTTCGTGGCTGTTGCAATGCTACAATCCTTGACTGGTTGAGCTTCGGCCCAACGAGTAAGGTATTCCGTTGCTATAATAATATACCCTACTCCTAATTTCTTTGCAGGGGGATTTATGGGTCCAACAAAATCAATAGCCCATTTGTCAAAGGCCTGTAAAGTTTCCTGCGGCAGGAGGGGCATCTCATCCCTCTTGGATGGTTTTCCTGTCCTTTGACAGATATCGCAACTGTGGTAGTATTCCCTAGAATCCTTATGAAGTGTAGGCCACCACAAGCCAGCCGCTAAAATCTTCTGCGCTGTAGCTTTCCCTGCGTAATGACCTCCTGCTGCTCCTCTGTGTGCTTCAGCCAAGATCAATGGTTTTTCATGCTCAAGGACGCACCTGCGCAGTATTTCATCTGGTCCCATCTTGTATAGTTGTCCTGTTATTAAAGTGAAATCAACAGCTCGAACCAACAACTGCTTCTTCTGCTGCGTTGACATCTCCGACGGTGCATATCCTATAGCCAAATACTGAACAATGTCCTGAAAGTAATCATCAACCATCTGGATGGTACATAACTAGGTGTCAGGAAGACCTTCATCCAGGCTAGTGGGCTCTTCCCCTGACTCAAGCCTCGATAGATGGTCGGGTCCCAGGTTAAGTCTGCCTGGCTTAACTATGATCTCAAAGTCATACTCCTGAAAGAAGATGAGACATCTACATATCCTTGCACCTAGCACAGGTTTGTTAACCAAATATTTCAAAGCAGAGTGGTCAGTGAACATCTTAAAATGAGAACCTAACAGATAATGTCAAAACTTTTGCAAAGCATATACCATTGCTAAGCCTTCCCTTTCCGTCGTGGTATAGTTCTTCTCTACTGTTGACAGTTTGCGACTTGCAAAGGCAATAGGGTGATCAATGTTACCTACACCTGTCTGAGCCAATACTATACCCAGAGCGATGGAGGATGCATCGACATGCACATGAAACTCCTTATTCCAATCAGGAAATACTAAAATAGGGGCAGTCACCATCTTCTCTTTTAAAATGTCCAAACTGGTTTGACATTCAAGTGTCCATTCAAACTTAATCTCTTTCTTCAACTGTTTCTCCATCGGGGCTGTGATCTGGGCATATCCTTTAATAAATTTCCTGTAGTATCCAGTGTGACCAAGGGTAGTACGAAGTTGCTTAACAGACTTCAGAGGAGGCAAGTTTACAATGATTGCTATCTTCGCAGGGTCTACCATCAATCCTTGCTTACAAACAATATGACCTAGCAAAATTCCAAAGTGTGCACAAAAGATACATTTTTTCAAATTCAAGGAGATCTGGTGCTGTCTACACTTATCCAGCATAAGTCTTAAACTAGCAATGTGATCTTTTAGTAACCCGAAGATAGTCCAATCATCGAAATAAACTTCTAAGAATTTATGTATAAATTCTTTAAATGCACAAATGACTACTCAAGAAAACATAGCAGGTGCATTCTTCAATCCGAAGGGCATAACTGTATACTGAAAGGATCCCATTTATGTAGCAAAAGTTGTCTTATCTCGGTCTTCTAGAGAAATTCTGATCTGATGGTAGCCTGAAAATCCATCAATAAAAGAGTAAACTTCTTGGCCTCCGACATTGTTGAGAACTTCATCTGTAAAAGGAGTGGGAAAGGGATCGTGCAGACACGCATCGTTCAGCTTCCTCAGGTCGACACAGATTCAGATTTCACCCTTAGTCTTATTTTCTTGTACTACCATTGGACTGACCCATTCAGACTCTTCGACAGGCTCTATAATTCCTGCTGCAAGCATCTTATCGAGCTCCAGTCTTACTTTTTCTTTATACTTAGGGTTTAGCCTGTAGGGACGCTGTTTCACAGGCCTCGCATCAGGTTTCAGAGGTATCTTTATTACTCCTATATCACCAAGGATACCTTTCATCTCAGAAAACTTCATCAAAAATAGGTCCTGATATTCATGGAGAAGTTGGGTCACTTTGCTCACCATTTCATCATCCCAATAATATCCAATTTTAGCATACTTGGGATTTTCTTCTGACCCAATGTTTACGGTCCGCGTCTTCAGGGGCTGAGTTACTTGAGGTGCTTCGACCACTAGTCCTCATACTTTGCAGTTTCCTTCTGACTCCGAAATGTTAATGTTACACGGATCGTCATCCTCGTCAATTGCGAGGTTGTAACATTCAACTGCATTAGCTTCTTGTGCTTCCCAATTTGTTTGGTATTCCCCTATTTCTTGGTCATCAAATATCTTAGTATGGATCAATCTAGCAGCTGCATCCAAAGCAGGACAAACTTCGTTAATAGAAAATGTAAGTATAAAACTATAAACAATATCATCCCAACTTACAGTACCGTGTCGAAGCTCGACCTCCGTATACCATTTTTTTGCTATAGGTTCTAAAGTGTGCACAAACTTATGCACCCATTCCTTGCGAGGTACATGTTCCCATGCTGCATAACATTGCTTCAAATGTTCCTGAGGACTATTCTTCCCATTGAACTTGCTTCGCACCTCTTGAGATTGGTCTATGAATCTGATGCGTAGAAATTTCTGGCAAGCTTCCCAACTGTGAATATACTTCCTGTGGCCATTCCACCATCTTGTTGCTATAGCTCTTAATGCTGCTTCCAGAGTCTGCATTCTCTGTGGTTCTAGCACTTGTTCTGAGAACTGCGTAATAAATCTTCCTGGGTCTGTCAACCCATCATATGTAGGCAAATCTCTGGCCTGTGCGCTAAGGCATCTAAGAGATTTAGTAATTCATGCACACCGATGTCCATGTAGCTTGTATAGTCGATTCTGACAATTCTCTAAACCATCATCTGAGTCAGACATGCAGGAGCTATCACATTGCCAATCCATTACAACTTCAGCATTAGGCTCGACATAATCTTCTTCTTTTGCTGTGGTATTATAGATGTGGTCTAGAATATCCTGATCTTCCTCTCTGACTGGCTCCGTATATCTTTCTCCTTGAGAAGGATCCAATGGTAGTATAGCTCTCAATCCCTTCCCTTCAAAATTCATTTGTCTCTTTTTAAGGTTGATAACCGCATCACTATCTATTACCCACTCAATTCCTAGCAAAGCTGGATAAGGGTTACTGTCATCAATGATCTCAATAACTTCAAAATCTGCTACAGTGCTAACTCCATCTATATCCACTGGTACTCTAGGGAATCTTCCTAGAGGCAGAATCCTCTGCTGATTGGCTAATCTCAATTGGATAGGGGGCCAGTCAAGGGTGGGCTTTCCCATTTGTTCCCATGTCTGTTTAGTTAAGATATTGACTTTTGAACCTAGATCTAAAATAATATCCTTCATGTCATATTCTCCTATCTGAGCATGTAGTCTCATCTCTCTTCCAGTACTTCTAATTCTACTGACATCTTTTTCCTTACCAAGGCTTTGCTGAGGTTTGCAAGACTGAATAACTTTTTTTAATTCATTTAAGGCATTGTGATTTCTTAACAATTTGATGCAACTCTGTAAAAACGATGACAGAGTACTTACTTGGCCTTGTGAGTCTTCCTGGGATTGCAGCTGTTGATGCTGCTTGTTTGCTGCGGGCAAATATGGATCAACAAAGGCTTGTCTGGCTTCCAAAAAAGTTTCTTTTTCTCATCGAGCATCAAATGATGGAGTTTTCTCTATGGCCTTGTGAACCCAAGCTTCGTCAGGATGCTTCGCCGAAAACTGCGCATCTATCATAGCTCCACTTCTTGTAACCACATTAACAGCTGGGATTGGTCGTGGCTCAACAGTAATCAACTCGACACTCAGACTAGGTTTACTGTTCCTTTCTTGAATTTTAGCTAGAAACTGTGGGTACTGCTCGATGACATTATCGACTGCTCTACAGTATCGGCATGTTGTGGTTGGGTTTTGGCAGTCCCGAGCTAGATGTCCTGCCTGATTGCAGTTATAGCAAATAACTTGACCTAGACCTCCTCCAGGCATACTACGACCATGGCCTCTAAAACTACCTCGACCACCTCGGTAACCATATCCGTCATTTCCTTGTGCATCCGAGTAGATCCTATAAGTGTCATAGGTCCGCTCCCTCATAAGGTCGAAGCTATCACATTCATCTTCATTGTGGCCTACTGACTTACAGAATTTACAGTAAGGATTCTTCGGGACTTGAACATACATCTGTAATAGATAGCAGTTTTCCGGTCGATGCTGGCCAATAGTTCGACAGATCTCACAGTACAGAACACTAGGATTCAGCGGGTTTGGTGCGCCAGTATTCAAATAGTTTCTCAGTGCCGGACACTGGTCCTTGTCGTGGCCTTCTGTTCGACAATGTATACACCATACCTCTTCGTGGGTGGATTTCCCTTTTTTCATGTCGCGAAGCTCTAAATCCATCTCCGCGAGCTGCGCTTGAATTTGAGCTATGCCATAATTATCTTCGACAGGTGCAGTTTCAAGCTTTATGGCAATCTCTAAGGCCTCTTGCTGATCAGCAACCTTCTGTTGCATGAGCGAAGCTATGATGTGAGGTAATAATGCTGCAGTAAACCACTCCTTATGTTGTGCTGGTCCGATCGTGAAGCTAACTTGGTCAAGCAGAACTTTGAATCTTTGATCAAAGTCCCACACAGATTTGCTTCACCACTGCTGAATCTCTTTTAACTCAGTGATGCACTGCGACTCTGATTTAGGTTTCTTAAATTCTTGGATCAGTGCTGCTTTGATGTCAGCCAAGACAGGATTCTGCGTGCTAGCAAACTTCATAAACCAAGTTAGGGCTCGGCCTCTAAAAGAAGTGATCAGCTGCACTCATCGAAAATCTATGTCTGTAATGTTCTTCGCGGTCCACACAGCTTCGTACAGAAACCAGAACTGTTCTGGATCTTCTGACCCAGTTCCTTTAAAAACCGGTAGTTTGATGTCATCATGAACATGGGCCATCTAGGATCTAGGGGGGGGGGGGGGGGGTTTGAACTAGCTGCGGAAGAATGACTTGCGACAGGGATACTTAGGATAGGGTTACTTTCAGACTGCGATAGATTATCGGGGATAATAGGTCTCTGCTGCGGGGTTATCGGAGGGTTTCTAACAGGGGGGTCCTTGGCAGACTCAGAGGCTTCAGAACTTAAAGGGGTATACTCAGTAGAGGAGCTGAGATCTCTCTTATATCTTTTTCCACTTCGCAGCAAACCACTTTGCTCATCGAAGTCCCAGTCACTTCCAATCATAGGTTAGCAATAATAGATCTAACAATCTGATTCTATAAGCAAGATTCCTTTTTCAACCAATAGTATTTTAATATTCAAACTAAATAGGTTCAAGTAATAACCCCTTGGTCCTTTGAAAATTTGTCGTTCAGCTTCGCTAAAGGAGGTACTTGTGTCGATGGCGAACTCCATCACAAATGCCTCGAGAGTTCACGCAGTCTAGAAATCCACGGCTCGCGAGATCGTGTTGTTCACTCTTTTCATGGTAGCGATTCTTGCGGGGGTCCAGGGAGGAAACTGGTTTTATTGGAAGTTCATCCTCCTTTTTGTTCACCTGGATAACCACTGGTGCAACTCTATGTGTATAGTACCAAAGAAAATTTCCTGAACATCAGAAAAGATGTACCTTTGCAAAAATTGTTCCACTCTACGACGGGGATGTTTATTTTCTTGTTCTGCAAACTTCAAATAGGTCGCTTCAATCCAATCACCAATTTCTTTTACAGAGGGTCACCAAAACATAGCCCTCGAGGTATGACGTAGATCTCTCTTCAACAGATACTGAGTTCAACCAGCAACGGAACCAATTTATTGGGCTACTTGGGCAGACCCGGGTTTTACATTTAACTTCGCACCAACAAAGACCCACAGTGTTGCCCCTTTCGGCAGCAGCCTGCGAATAGGCTACAGTCTCACCCGAAATAGCTATGGGGTGTCACAGAATCAGGTTTCTGCAAGCAGAAGAGAGAATATTACTGTACCTTTAGTCTTTAACTTATTAATAATCACGTAACACAATGCTTGTATTATCAATTATGTAGCTTCGCAATTAGATAAACAAACAGTTACTTACACAACCCTTATCTGGGAATTCACAGGGAAGGTAGTTATTGACAGCAATCTTACTTTATCATTTATTTACTTTAACAGTGCATAAAATATAATAACAAATCAACACAAATGAACCACAACACCAGATGTCACGTAGTTCACCCCCAGTGGAGGGGTTACGTCCACAGAATTGTGCTTTATTTAACTCTTTACAACTAAAATGACAGTTCTGATCTGTGCACTCAGCTGCAGATCCTTTCAGTCCTCAAAGCCACGCACACAGAAGCAGGCCTCTACGCACATAGCTGCAGATCTTCCTTTTAACCAAAACCCCTCTATGCACACAGCTGCAGAGGTCGTCCACGCACATAGCTGGGACTTAACCTTCTTACAAAAACCCTAATACAATCTCTTCTCTTCGCATTACATTAGCTTCATAAGATAATAATTCAAGACCTAACCCCACTTATTTACATAAGTGCCTATTTATATAGCGCACTATTACAAAACCATGGACTTACACCATGGGCGCCTAAAACCCTAACCCTGGATTTAACCCAAGGGTTGATTACAACACAGGGGTTTTGACCCACCTGCGACACCCCTAAGACTATTTCAGGTTGTAACTCCGCTTACACTTCTACAAAAACCGTGGAGTTACCAAAACTAAGGACCCTTAGGGTCGGAGCCCCAACAATTTACCCACCAAGGAAAAAAATATACCGAAGGATTTCCTTGTAATGGAAGCATCCTATGAGTGTTTTTTTAAATCCAATATTCCATGGATGCATATCTTAAGTGTTTGAATTTCATGACCTGACCTCAGTGTCCATCATTATAAAGCAATCTCTAAAGTCTTTTAGTTGCAAATTTTGAGCTGAAGTGTTTTATGTGTTTTAAACCCCCTTCCCCTCTTACTTGGAATTGGCTACCCTGTTCCATTTATAACTAGTGGAATTTCTTGGTCCTCCCTCCTATGTGAAGGATGTTGAAACACTTCTTTTTGATTTGGTTAAGATTCCTTTTAGTTGTTGTGCTATAGACATCCAATACTCATGTATGCTCTCTAGAATAGATTAATTAAGGTTAATATATGAACCACATGACATTTATGGCAAAAATTTAAATGTCAATCATATGGTTTCAAGATGAAACCCAGATATTTGACTTCTTGAAATAATTAATGGAAAATATGATTTTGGTCCAGTCTTTAAATTACTCTACCAATACATTTTACATTTTTGAACACTTATTCATATTTATTACCATTCATGTAGCCTTGTAATAGAGGTCTAGAATCCCCTTAAGCTTTTCCAGCTCCCTAACAGAACTATTGACTGAAAATCAATGTGTCATCTACCAAAAGTAAATGGGTGATATGAATGAGTTTGCTGCTTTAATCCCCTATAATTCTATTCTAGCATTTAATTAATTTAGAAAGTTTTGTTTATTGGGATAAATTGTTTTAAAAAATATTTCACATTTATATTTTATGATTTTTTATTTTCTATGTCCTATTTTTCTAGCAGCAAAACTCAGAAGTTCTATGATGTTACAAATCCTTCATAGCAACATTGGGGACTTTGTTTACCTCCATGAGTGGAAAAGGTTTCCTTTCTTGGATCAACTTCTTCAAGTAAATTAAGCAAATCATTGGCTCCTTTAAGTTACTTTAGGATTTTAGTATATTGCACTTCAGTCCAATTATCTTTAGCATTGGTTATTGATATCTGTGCAGACATCTTTTTCTATGCTTCCATATTAGATTATTTAATAGCTTTTGATTCAGTCTTAAATAATCATTAGTATAGAAGCTAATGTGTATTTTTCTTAGAAATCTTATGTTTTACTTCAGTGATTGTCTTCTAGATTCTTTATACATGGCTTCATTTTCATTTCCTAATAATATATACATTGTTCATATTTCCATGTGAAACTAGAACACAGGAGGTAATGCCGAGACTTCCCTTGCCAATGGAGCTGCTGGAAAATCAGTTGTATTGCTAGCTAGTGCATCTTGGTATGAAATCTATTTCTTGTCATGGAATATTTGTTTAGTTTTCTAGCACCCCACTGGATTGGTGCAGAGTAACATTACACATTAATTTTAGTGAACATAAGTTTCCATATGATTTAGTAGTTTGTGGTGGAATATTGCATATCTTAGTGAATATTGAGACATTAATGGTTGTTGCAGGGGCTCCCATGCTGCATAGGAAAAATCGATTAGTATGAGGATCCCAGCTATTCAGATCTCCTCTAATCCTAAAAAAATTTCATCTCATTCACTTTCAGTGTCTCCAACATTAAATCTCCCTACCTTGGTGGTGGAAGGTGTGGCATCAAGGTTGAGTTCTAATCATGGAAATATGTTGGTCAATAAGGGTGGGTAGTCATCAACGTTTATATCTAAAAAAAATATTGATGCCAATCCTAATGCAATGAGTGGAACAGATATAAAATTAAATTTACGCGTAAATACTGTTGGGGAAGATTTCCATGGAATGAATGCTAGTTTAATTTTGTAATAGTAATAATTATGTAGTTTGTAGATTGATATATATAATAAATTTGTTTTAATATCATCATTGTCAAGCAATAACAACTTTTTAAAGGGTGCTAGCTCAATGGTAAAGTGCCTACCTAATTATAAGCACGAGGTTGGTGGTTCAATTCCTCCATGCCCTATCATAAATTTGTGACAACAAAAATGACTAAATTCGCATATATACAACTATTAGTAGCTAATTTCCCATATCTTAGTCGTATTTGGATGAGTCATTAATACGTTAACATCTAGTAGTTTATTTAGGCATATATTTGGTCATTAATGGTTGTAATCAGCGACTAAATCAGCGACTAAATCAATGACTAACTCAGTGATTAAATCAATGACTAAATCCATGAATAAATCAATGACTAAATCATTAATTATCAATGACTAAAACAATGACTAAATAAATGACTAAATCATTGATTATCAATGACTAAATCATTGTCTATCAATGACTAAATCAATGACTACTAAGTCAAGCTATTAATGACTAGTGAAATACGACTAGCTATAAGATAGTGGAAATTTGCTACTATTAGTCACTCACTCAAAAATAGTCATTTATAGCATGATTTTAGTCATTGTTTTAGTCATTAATTTCTTATTTTCTACTAGTGTCCCAAATGGAACTTAAGAGAAGGATGAATTCTGTGTGGTCAAAACGACCTACCATCAAAAGCAGTCAACATGGTAGCATATTTAGACAGCTTGAGAGAACCAAAACCCTTCCAACATGACAAACACATCACGGAAGTAGCAGCACCTTCATCAATCATAGTGCATTTTATGGTCATGTTAAGACATTCTACATGAATCAAGAGAGACACATAGTAAGGAAAGCGAGGATGTAGTCCTGCGGTTTCAAATTTGATGACGGAGGAAGAGTTATCATTGTTAACACCAATAACAAAAACGAAAACCTTCCTTTGAGAAGGACATCTCTGAAGTACTTCAAGTGCTAACATCAAACAAGGAGTGTGGCCCAAATATTGGACAAAAAAATAGTTTTGGGTGGCTCAGGAATTAGAATTGTGTCTCGAATGGTTTAGGACTCCCTTACGAATGTGAGGTGCTACTTCAGGTTTATCCGCAGGGTTTTTAATACGCAAAGGACTCCCGGGTGGAGTAGGTTCCTTTCCAAGGTCTGGTTGTGATGAACCATAGTCCTTCACATGAGTCACAACCTTAGTAGCATGCACCATGCTAATGCAACCATGACCACTACTGGCTTCTAGTGGATCTTCATCTCGACCAGACTGATCATGGGTTCTCGAGTTCATCTTTTGATTATGGGGTAAAGGATTGGTCAGCACAACTGGGCCATGTGCTATGAACCTTGAGGCATCTTCCATACAAGGGAAAACGTGAGTGAGGTGGTCATCCTTAGACAATTTGCAAGGAAAATTAACCTTACGTTTAGACTGCTTGTCCCCCCAGCATTGTGGGGGTTCTTGTCATTAAAATAGGAATTTTCATTCCTATTCCCACCCTTATGATAGTTTTAACACCTTTTTTCATTCCTTCTGGGTTGTTGGTTACCCTTATGGTCCGATGATTGCACTGAAACCACACTCGTCGTTTGGGTGGTGTTAACACTCCATTTTTAATAGTTGATCTAAGGGTCTCATGGAAGTTCGGTAAGGGTCCCAGTCCCTCGAATTTCATGTGAGTGCCCTTCAATAAGGAAGATGGAAGGTGCACTGTTAACATTAGGAATGATTCATAATCAAAGGTTGTGATTGATCAGAGGTGGATCAACGGCTCCAAACTTCTTCATGCGAGCAAGTATGCATGATAAAAGCTTCCTTCCCAGATTGCAAAATGTGTTAAAGATAGGAATCTTTCGACGGCTTAGAAGAGGTCTAGGGCAGATCTACAGCCTAAATTAATTTTTTGATCGATACTTGTATGGGTAAAACTACAATATCAAATCATGAAAGAACGATACAGACCGCGAACATCAATGTCTGCGATGGGGAAGGAGAGAAATCTATGGCTATGGTTCATTTCGCAAAGTGAACTAGCATGGATGAATATCAAATTTTCTCATTATGAAAGATGATGCAGCCCACTTGGATCGATCGCTACATGAAAGGCCAGTCTCGATCGAAGGTTGAGAACATTTCACGATCCATAACTGCTCGTAGTGATCAGAGGATAAAAGTTGGCAGCAGGATGAATGGAAGGTGGAC
>LPNX010362658.1:0-19194 GCA_001517045.1 Pseudotsuga menziesii | reverse complement strand
ATCAAAATATATAAAGTGGTCCAAAGGGGGTAATGAGTCTGCAGCGGGACAAGGGAAGGCCATACAATGTGTGATTCACCTAGTGTGGTGAAATCCGCTATAACAGACGGTGGATGCAAAATATTCCTCTGATCGAATGGCTGAGAAGACTGCTAAGGTACAGGTTTCCCATCTAGTGTGGATATGACAAAAGAGGAGGCATTCATGTGTGTAATATTCCCCATTGCATATTGGTCGATACCTTCGATGCCATTCTGGATAAGCCTGAGGTGGAAGTCTTTCCAGCGACATTGATTTCCCTGGTTCGCAAGTGTGGCACGTGGTTCATTTTGAAGGGAGACATGAGAAAGATAGAGGTTTGATTCATTGAGGAAATAAACCTGGAAGTTACATGAGGCCAAGGGATGCGATGAACTAGAATAGCCCAACGCCACCATCAAGGTAATTGAAAGGGCAGGGGATGGTCAAATCTGTAGCCCTTGGAACCATCCTGGAAGCCAAGTGGAAATGGTTTGGAATCTTAGCCATACTAGATAATATGATTGAACATCAGGAGGGAAGATCTCCACCCTAGCATCACACATGCCACCATCGTAGCTACATTAAGGGTATAGACCTTCCAAGTCATTCCTACTCATGCTTTATAACACCATCTTCTAAAGATCTTTGAGACATGGAACTATGTAGATGATAAGAGATATAGGATGGAATACTGAGAAGTGATGAAGTCCTTCATAGACAGTGATGGATGTGTGGTTCGAGAATTTGGTTCGGCAAGGAGTACTCTTGGTAGGAAAACATGAATCCGTGTTCTAGTTATCTATACTGGAAAATCGCCAACCACCGAGGCACAGATGTTAGACACCAAGGGAGGTTCACCCACTTCTACACTACCTGGTCTTTGGATGTGCGGTGCATGGGTTTCAACATCCTAGTGGAATCCCTCTGACACTCCCAGCTACACTCACGACCACTAAATTCCTAGCTCATAGTGGTGCCAGTACTGTTGAAGCAAATGCTCATTCTGGGACTGGGTGGGTTTGGAGCCTCCGACACCATTCCTAGGGTCTCCACTTGGCTGCTTAGTCATGGGAGAGGAGAGGGCCAGATGCATACCTAGCTGCATGGCTCATAGAAAAATCCTCCTCATAAGAGGAAGAAGACAGTACAAGGATGATAAGCTTCTTAAGTTGCTTATCATCACGAAGTGTTTGGCACCTTGTCTTCGACCTCCTATTATAACAGTGTTACCTGACAGAAGATGAGGTAGAGAGAATGGTAGGGAAAAGGATTCAGGTCTTCTTGTCATCCTTTGAGAGACATACGCTAGCTGGACAAGGAGACCCAAAAGAGGTCCAGAATATCCTATGTGGACAATTGACCATCAACATGCTGCATGGGAATCATTTTCACGAAGCAGGATGGTAGGGGGCTCTACGCTATCAGGCTGTGTTATCACGCACCGCATCTCCATAATGTTTGTTTATATTTGTAAAACGTGGCGATATTCCACTCCCTATATTGTTAACTCCTGATGGCGACTTGTAACAACTTTTAATTAGGTAGTCTCAGCAATAGGATTGTATAAAAATGCTCCTAATAGAGTGAGAAAGGAGTTAGTGAATTGGATTGGGAAACATTCATGGGCTGAGGATATCCATTTGTAAAATTAGTACCTATGTATGAATAGATTGCAGAGGAAGAACTATTTCTCATGGCAGAGATTCATGTGTCCTTTCTTTTCCCAATATGTATTTTCCTTTACGTGTAAATGTGTTTCCTATTTCCATTCAAGTTTGTTGATTTCTTTCATGTCTGCAACTTAGTGTATAATATTTAGGAATTCATACTCGCTATGCTCCTACTATTTTTCCAGTCACTTATCAATGGTTCTTTTAAATTTGCATGGAATTTATCTTGCTGGTGATCCATGCAATGGATTGTCCCTTCTTTTTGCTCTAATTGGCCACTAAATATCTCTTGATTGGGAGATCATTGGTTACCTTGCCTCTGTTTTAAACCCCATGTCATTCTTTCCCTTTGTAATCATTTTGTACGTAGGTTTTAACTCCATTTCCCATGGTCCCTTGCCCTCGATAATCCCACCATGCACCTTTCCTCAACACACTTTCCCTTCTTTAGGATCCTAGCCCCCTAATTATGCTGATTGAAAATCCTATGCGGAGTAGACTGTGGTGACACATGAGATTCAAAATCTTATGTGGACTAGACTCCGGTTTCAAACGAGAGATCCCTCTTTAACTGCAGAGGGTCGAAGGTGTAGTCTAAAGTGGTTTTGTTGTTGTCTGGGAGTGGCCTCCCCTCGCTCGACCTTAGGGGCTCAAATCCCATTGCCAACAAACTGGCACCATTGCCAGGGATGAAATTGAAGATCCTCCCTTGTAAAAATGACGTGGTTTTAAATCTAGTTATTGATGGTGAACAATGACCAGACATCAAGAAGGTTGAGTACTTTTCACCTGGTGAATCCACTCTTGAAGGATTCATACATGAGTGACTATGCTGGTGATGTGACCCAGAAATCAAATGACCGAGGAAAGCTGGAAGACACCACTTGGAAAATGGAACCCTCATAAATCTTAGAAATACATGGCGGAAGGTCCAAGCACTCGAGTCCACATCTCTTCCAGGATGCCTTATCCTATCTTGTAAGTTTGCTCTTATATTTTCCTAGATTTATCAAAACAGCCTTCTATGGCCCAACTCATTCTGAGCAAAGCCATGAATATATTCTTGTTTATCCTTCTTTACAAACTGAAAGCATTGTGTCGTATTGTACATCTGATTATGGCCTAGAGCTTCATCAGGGAGCACCCAATGTTAAAGGACACCACTGTGAAATTCATGAAACCTCGGACGATAGCTTAACTATCGTGCCTAACCTTGTCTCCCCCATTTCTCCAAGCTGATATAAAGCACTGCAATACCCCCCCATCCTCCATTATTTTCCTGCAAGATATTACAAGTACCTCCCCAAGTTCGATGGAGAATCTGAAGACTTGAGTGCTGAGAAGCATGTATAAGGCTTTGAACATTTCTATTAGCTTTTCAAGATAGAACATGATGATGTTTGCATGTGGGATTTCACTCTATCCTTGCAAGGAGATGCCAAATTTTGGTTTAAACACTTGTAGCCTAAGTCCATCAACACTTGGGAAGAGCTTTCTTGCACATTCTTGATGTTTTGGGGTAGGAGAAGGCCACTGGAGAAAATACTTTCAACGTTTTCTTCCATGACGACGCATGAGGGTGAGGCCATATCTAGTTTTAACAAAAGATTGGCAAAATTTTATTATAACATGCATAAGGAATTTCAACCTCTTGAGAATGCTCCTAATATCTATTATGCAACTTCCTTCCCCCCTGACCTATCCTTGCTTCTTTTGGAGAGAAAATCAACCACCTTGCAGCATATGTTCACTGATTGTTTGGAGGTTGAGGATAACCTTAAGATGTCCAATAAATTGTCAGACTAGGGCTGTGGTGGTGAAATAAAAGATACATTCAAATTGGTTGGGTCCTACAAGCAGAATGGGAAAGTCTTTGGCCCGTCAAAGCTCCCTCCTGATGTACTGAAAGACGACCATCATGAGACAAGAGCACGTAGTCCTACAGGATTATTCTTTGAAGATGGAAACCTCAACCGTCCTTGGTCAACTAGGGATGATTTTAAGAAGGATTTTGTAGTTCCTATGTATGATGAATATGAAGAAGAGTAACTACATAATGTACCTGATAAGCCATCTATTGAAACAACTCCTTCTAATGAAAGAAATCAAAGGGTAATGAAAAATCAGGAGGTCAGAGCAGGAAAAGATGATGAGGGCACTAGAGGTGATAGCCTACCCTTGTGTTATGCCTCTTTTGAGTGAATACAACACATGATTAAGGCCTCCAAGAAAAAGCAGAAGGAAACAGAGGTGGTGTAGGCCAAAAACTTGTACAGAAATGAATATGGATGCAACAGCTTATAGATAAACACTTTTTTTGATACGCTACCTTCAGGAACACCACTTCACATAGGAGGAGTATTCCTACTCGATTCCACTAGAGAAGTTGAAGACATATTTCTTGAAGTACATAAAGCCCTTGTTATAGAAATTTCGGGTGGATAGAGCAATAATCCATTGAAGAGAGATTATGTGGGTCCTTGTCTGCAATCTTCCAAGTGTCAACCTGACGACTCCCTAGAATCAATATGTTCTGAAGGACTTTCCCATAAGCAGGTGATAGAGAAATATGGAGGTTGCCATTATTTCTACGAACCTGTCGCCAAATACATGGAGGGCCTAGGTAAAGGCAATGATTGGTCGCATCTCTACCTTAAATATTAGTTTGTTTATCATTTGCTTCTCCCATTATCTATTTCATTTTTGTCCATCAGGCACCATAAAGGAACAAGAATATTAGGCAAGTTGCTTGATTGGCTTCATTGGAAGTTTGATTTCACTTAATTGGACTTGTGTACAAAATTAGGTAGAGTAGGTAGGAGAAAATAAGCTCAGCTATTATCAAGCATTTCCTTCATTACTATTTTCAGTTTGTTTTCATTTTCAGTTACCAGCATAGGTTTACAGTCACTAGCATGATTTGTATAAGTGGCACGAATTCGCTGAAGCAGTAGCATGGAACAGAATGGAGATGTCAAGGAAATATTGAAGGCGGCCCAATGGTTCGGGAACTTGTTCTATGGGAATTATTTTCTACCTTGCTGGGAGGATAGCATCCCTCATGGAGCGAATTGTTAACACTCTGTTTTTAACAGTTCATCTAAGGGTCTGACGAAGGTTCGGTAAGGGTTCCAGTCCCTTGAATTTCATGTGAGCACCATTCAAGGAGGAAGATGGCACGCACATGTTAACATTGGGTAGGGTTCATAATCAAAGCTTGTGATTGATTGGAGGTGGATAAACGGCTCCAAACCACTTCGCGCGAGCAAATGTGCACAATCAAAGCTTCCTTCTCGGATTATGAAACGTGTTAAAGATAGGAAGCTTTCGATGGCTAAGAAGAGGTTTGGGGCAGATATATAGCCTAAATTAATTTCATGATCCATACTTGTACAGGTAAAACTACAATCTCAAATCACCAAAGAAAGGTAGAGACAGCGAAGATCAATGGCCGCGACGGGGAAGGAGAGAAATCTACGGCTACGGTCCATTTCGCAAAGTGAACTAGCATGGATGAATATCAAAGTTTCTCATTACGAAGGATGGTGGGCTGCACTCAGATAAAAGGCTACATGAAAGGCCATTCTCGATCGACGGTTGAGAATGTGTCATGATCCATAAAATACCGCGATGTTCAGAGCAGAAAAGTTGGCGGCAGGATTAATGGAACGTGGATGGTGGATGTAAAATATTCCTTTCAACGAATAGCTGAGAAGACTCCCAATGTATAGGTTTCCCATATAGTGTGGATATGATAGCGGAGGAGGTCACTCATGCATGCAATATTCCCCATTGCAGATTGGCCAATTCCTTCAACGCCATTTCGGATAAGCTTGAGGTGGAAGTCTTTTTCAGCGGCACTGATTTCCTGGGTTCACAAGTGTGGCACGTGGTTCATTTCAAAGGGAGCCATAAGAAATATAGAGGTTTGATTCATTGAGGTGACAAAACTTGGCACTTACAGGAGGCCGAGGGAGGTGACAAACTATAATGGCCCAATGCCACCATCAAGGTAATTGAAAGGGTAGGGGATGGTCAAATCCGCAGCCCTTAGAACCAGCCTTGCAGCCACGTGGAAATGGTTTGTAATCTTAGCCATACCAGATAGTATGATTGAAAATCAGGAGGGAAGATCCCCACCCTAGCATCACACATGCCACCATCGTAGCTACTTTAAGGGCATATCCCTTCTCGAGCCATTCCTGTTCGCACTATATAACACCATCTTCTGAAGATCTTCGAGACATGGAACTGTGCAGATGATAAGAGATATAGGGTTGAATTTCGAGAAGTGTCAAATTCCTTCGTAGAAAACCATGGCTGTGTGGTTCGCGAAGCTAGATTGACATGGAGTACTCTTGGTAGGAAAACATGAATCTGTGTTGTGGTTATCTATACAAGAAAATGGCCAACCACTAGGGCACACATGTCAAACACAAAGGGAGGTTCACCCGCTTGTACACTACCCGATCTCCGGATGTGCAGTGCATGGGTTTCAACATCCCAGTAGCATCCCTTTGACACTACCAGCTATAGTCACAACCTCTAAAGTCCCAGCTCACAGTGGTGGTAGTATTGTTGGAGAAAATGCTTGTTCTGGGATCGGGTGGGTCTGGAGCCTTCGACACCGTTCCTAGGGTCTCCACTTGGCTGCTTGGTCATGGGCAAGGAGAGGGTCAGATGCACACCTGGCTTCATCGTTCATAGAAGAATCCTCCTCATAAGAGGAAGAAGATAGTACAAGGATGATAAGCTTCTTAAGTCACTTATCATCACCAAGCGTTTGGCCACCTTTTCTCCGGCCTCCTCCTATAACAGTGTTAGCTGATGGAAGACGAGGTCAAGAAAGTGGTAGGGAAAATGATTCAGGTCTTCCTCTCAGCCTTTGAGCAACATACGCCAGCTGGACAAGGAGACCCAAAATAGGTCCAGAACATCTTGTGTGGACAATTGACCATCGGCATGCCGCATGGGAATCATTTTCACGAAGAGGGATGGTAGAGGGCTCTACTCTCTCAGCCTGCATTATCACACACCACATCTCCATAATGTTTGTTCATATTTGTAAAACATGGCGATAGTCCACTCCCTGTACTGTTAATTCCTAATGGTTACTTGTAACATCTTTTAATTCGGTAGTCTCAACAATAGGATTGTATAAAAACGCTCCCGATAGAGGGAGAAAGGAGTTAGTGAACTGGATTGGGAAACATTCCTGGGCCGAGGCTCTCCATTTGTAAAATTTGATACCTGTGTATGAATAAATTGCAGAGGAAGACTTGTTTCTCACGTCAGAGATTCATGTGCCATTCATTTTCCCAATATGTATTTTCCTTTACGTGTAAATGTGTTTCTTGTTTCCATTCTAGTTTTTTTATTTCTTTCATATCTGCAACTTAGTGTATAACTGTTAGGAATTCATAATCGCTATGTTCCTACTATTATTCTAGGCATTTATAAATGGTTCTTCTAAATTCGCATGGAATTCATCTTGCTGGTGCTCAATTCGATGAACTGTCCCTTCTTATCCTCTAATCACCTGCTAAATATCTCCTGATTGGGAGATCAATGGCTACCTTGCCCCTATTTGAAACCCCATGTGATTCTTTCCCTTTGTAATCATTTATTACACATGTTTCAACTCTTTTTCCCATGGTCCCTTGCCCCCGATAATCCCACCGTGCACCTTTCCTCACCATACTTTGGCCCATTCAGGATCCTAGCCCCCTGATTATGCTGATTCAAAATCCTATGCAGAGTAGACTCTGGTGACACACGAGATTGAAAATATTATGTGGAGTAGACTCCGGTGACAAATGAAAGAT
The DNA here is from genome assembly GCA_001517045.1 of Pseudotsuga menziesii. Classification (NCBI taxonomy): domain Eukaryota; kingdom Viridiplantae; phylum Streptophyta; class Pinopsida; order Pinales; family Pinaceae; genus Pseudotsuga; species Pseudotsuga menziesii. Next base: position 11,678 of record LPNX010362658.1, on the reverse strand, counting down.
CCCTCTCTGACTGCAGAGTGTCATAGGAATAGTCTAAAGTGGTTCTAATATTTCCTGGGAGCGGCCTCTCCTTGCTCGACCTTGGGGGCTCAAATATTGGTGCCAAAAGGTGGGTTGAGATGAAGCCATCATTTATCCTGAGGTAGATTGGTTGATATAAAATTGACTCACCTATTGCACAACCGAATCCATAGGTTTGATGCTAGTACAACCAACAATGCCATTGGTATGTGGTCAAGGTTTGACCTTAGCATCGAAACTAGAACGTGGAGCATTAGGAATGATCTCATATAACAATCTGAATTGAGCATAAATCAAATCTAATTCCTGCACCCTAAAAATGGCTTGTTCCTTGTTCTGGACTTCGGATGTAGAAACATCCTTCGCTATATAAGGTAGTAACGATTTAAGGAACCACTCAAGGAGAAACTCTGGTGGTGTGAAGGATTTAATCAATCCATTTCGTCTATGCCACTCTTGGATATGGTTCAATATATGTGTCGCTTTGTCTCACTGAAATGTCGACAATATTTTTGTACCAATGTCATAGTGCATTGGTAGCTGGAAGTGATTAATAAAATTCATATCTAGGTCATCGAACAAACTGAATTCCCTCCTAGGTAACTCCATGTGGAATTTCGCTACAAGCCTAGTGAGAGTGCATTGAAACAGCCTTAAATGGATCAAATCATCATGTAAGGAATTAGAAGAGCACCAAAGGTGAAATGTAGTAACATGTTCACTAGGATCTTGTCCTAGTTTCCCTTGAATTTGGGAATGTCTGAGGGAAGCTTGTTAGGGACAGCCGACCAAGCCCGTTCATGAGATACCAGATCGTTCGTTAGTCTTGAAAAGTCAGGTAAATTTAACGTTGTGAGGAAAGGGATCCTAGGTTGACCAGGTCGATGCCATGCTCCGTGATAGTTTTGGTTCACATAAGACTGATTACCATAACCACCATGGCCATGGCCGTAGTATCCTCCTCATGTTTGGCCCATGTAGGGTGGCATGGAAGCACCATAATGTGGTGTACCTCGACTATGTGGAGCTACAAAGCCATAATTCAAGTAGTAAGAGGGTTTTTGATACCTGTACCCATAAGGTGAATAACCCTATCCATACTATCTTCCATAATATTGTCCATAAGAATCTCCATAAGATGTCCCATGAGAAAATCCATAAGTAGGAATATAGGGAACTCCCTGCGATAGACCATAAGACATTCCAGAAGTAGGAATATGACCTCTTGAGACAACAAGAGGTACTTGAATTTGAGACATGAATACGCGAGTAGCAGAAGTACGAACATGACTAGTCGCAACATTCCATACCGAAGGACCACGTGAATGAGGGGGATGAATAGCATTTGAAGAACTAGGAATAGAGGACGAAGGGACATGTGAAGTGATGTAAGTGGTATTCCCTATAGTCACTGGTCTTGGTTCTGGTATCTGAATAGGACTACTAACACTAGGTCTAGGGTGAACATGTGATGTAGCCTCCACCACCAGGATGGAGGGTGCAATGTGGCTCATGTTCCCAAATATATCCACATGGAAAGGAATAGGAGTGCCCCCAAGCGTAGTGTTAGGTTCAAATTCTGACTCAGCATGTTGTGTAAGATCATGTACAGGGATACTAGACATTCCATAACTAACATAATGAGTGCTCACAGGTTCATGATGAGTCTCATTGCTCGGAAGCCAATACCGAAAACCTGTGAATGAGGGATTATACTTGGAGTGTGTAGGTATATCAGGTGAAGGATCATATACAGGAATAGGATCTTCTTCCCCAACCTTATGAGGTGGAGAAGATAGCTCATGAATTTCATTTTCATGATCTCCCATCATGTGCGAATCAATGTGAGAAGTATTCCACCTGGACTACCTGTTTCTCTCTCCCAAAGGAGGAGGAGATGTAGAAGGTGGAAGTCATGCTAAACAATGAGAAAGGAAAAGTGCCACACCCGAATCCACAATGACTCAAAAAATGGAAAAGAATATTCTAATTACACAAATGCTAAGCAAGCTAATGTGCATAGAGCATACACCTATATAATCAAAATCCAATCAAAACCAAACAAGGGTAGGATAGGTGAGCTCTCGAATGTAGCTGATATGTCTCACCTAGGATAGGCTTGATACTCCCATACACAACCAATGAAGGTTCGTAACCAATTATTGTGGCCGTCAGCTTCAACGCATATAGCGACTGTGCTGTCCAACCCCAACCTAGTCGGGACACCTATAGAATAAACTCTATGAAGTACCCCCTCGATAACCTAGGTAAGGCAACTAAGGTCACCTCAATATAGTCAATGCCCAGACAGATAGTTGCAGGTGGTATTGACTATATGGGAAGGGTAGCAAAGCCCAAAACTCTCGAAAGAGCCCCCAGATACGAATATGGTCCTGCAAATATCTCTGGTGCTGCTTAGTTATGACTAGGAGTCATCCCAATCAATAACCGCTCACACTGCCTCGTGCTTAACTCCCTTATAAGAGGAGGATCTTGAGAAACAATAATTATACCACGGAATTTCACACTCTCACCTGGACAGACACATACATGTTTTGTTTAGTGGTATTGTATAATTTACTCACAATGAACTATTCCAAGACCCTAAAATCTAATCTTGTTGGTGTACCCTATAAAAGAAAATATTGTAATCCATTTTAGTTAAGTGTTGATTTTACTTGGATTATTACTCAAAAAGGTAGATGATTGTGCAACCAATGGTGTTATGATGCAACATGAAGTAAAATGCACACCTAACAATCAATGCTAATGCATTAATGAAAAATAGGGCATGCTACTACGTGAAATGCAAAAAATTTTCCAAATGACAAATGAAATCATTCCTATATGAAATCTTGACTAATATTTCTCTAAGCAAACCTAGTGCAAGTACCATGCAAAATGCAAAGTGCAATGATGCATAATGATGCATTGAAACAAATATTTTTGTATTTTTTGAGTAAAAATGAGATAATAAATAAAAAGAATGACTCTACCTCCCCCAGAATCTACAAGCACTATAAAACAACACCCATGCAAAGCACAAGGGTAAAGGAGACCTAATGCACTAATCCCCCCCAAAAAATTGAAAATGCAACGACAAGAACATTCTTAAAAACAATTTACCCTAAAAAGCATCTTTGGTCAGAAACAAAGGTGTATACAGAGTCTAGAAGAATCTAAGGAGACTCAGCAATCATCAGAGCTCACCCAGCAACACTCAATATTCCTCTAAAAGGAAAAACTCAGGGCATACACGACTGTGTGCATAAAACCCACATATATATGCAGATATCTCAGTCAAAACTGTGTGTACACACGATTCTGAGCCAAAAACTCACGTATAGGAAGAAAAGGAGATAAAAATGAAGGCAAACAGATAAGCTAAGATAAAATTGACTCCTATCAGACACTCACTAGTGGAAAATGAGAGATTAGTGACCAAAAAAATGACCAAAATCCGCATATCAATGACCACTTTTGGTTTGGCGATCGCTGGTGGCTAATTTACGGTCTTTTATTACGCGACCAAAATTGGTCATTTTTATTTTGGTCATTTATAGCTTGTCAGTTGGTCATTAATTTGGTCATATTTGAATCGATGACCAAATATATGACCACATTTATGACCAAATTAATGACCAACTGACAAGCTATAAATGACCAAAATAAAAATGACCAATTTTGGTCGCGTAATAAAAGACCGTAAATTAGCCACCAGCGATCGCCAAACCGAAAGTGGTCATTGATATGCGGCTTTTGGTCATTTTTTTGGTCATTTATATCTCATTGTTTGGTCACGTGTCTCTCAATTTTTTGTTCTTTTATAAATGAATTTTGGTCATTAATCTCATTTATTGGTCACTAATTTAGTCATTTTTAGTGGTTTTATGTGTGGTTATTACATTTTAGTAGTTTTAATTGTGTCCATTATTAATCAATATAAATTTTTAATATGGTATTATGTTTAAATTAAAAAGAGAATCATACATTATTTATCATCATCTAATATTACACATTTGAATTATGCAAATATAAAGTGAAACCATATAAGTTTTAAACCGCACAAATTATATTATATGAAATGTCAAGTATTACAATAAATGAGTTTTCTCAAAAACTATCTCCATATAACTTTACATGAAAATCATCTAGTACACCGATGAATTTTTAAAATATTACATTAGCTAAATCATCCCACTTGTACTTTGTTGCTAAGCCATACTTGGATCCCGCGACAGCTTCAAAATCATACTTAGCAACTTAAAACCCTCAGCAACAGGCTCTTCATACTCAATGGAAAAGCATCAGCAATAGAATCTTCATACTCAATTTCCCACTTTTTCAGCTTTCTATCTGTGCACGTGCTTTTGTATCCGCACTGCACATGCTTCTGAGCTTTTTGAGCTTTAGATCTACGCACGTACTTCTGTATCCACATTGCAGCAACCTCCCTTTTCATATTTTTACAAAGCTTGCGAGTAAGGTTACCTGCAAACAACATATTTTAAGCAATAAATTGTGTTGCTCAGTGAAAATAAAAAACAAATAACTAAAAAATGTACATAGTAATTTCACAAGATTTAACATGGCAAAAAGAAACAATTCCAACAAACAGTTATATATGTGCTTATTATGACAAATACAAAAACACTTCTGATACCTCTGCTTCTTAGCTTTCTGAGCTTTACATCTGCGCACGTGCTTCTGTATCCACATTGCAGTAGCATCCCTCTTCATGTTTTTACAAAGCTTGTGAGTAAGGTTACCTGCAAACAACACATGTTCAGCAATAAATTGTGTTGCTCGGTAAAAATAAAAACAAATAACTGAAAAATGTACATAGTAATTTCACAAGATTCACTAGTACAAGTGATCAATTTTCCTACAGCAATTACAAGTGGATAGGTGTTTCCACTGCATATAAACAAACAAAACAACTTTTCCGTTAAGTGGGTTCCAACTGCAACAGCCAGACTATTTAATTTAAAAGATCCTAACGTAATGTACATTACCATTATCCTTCTCCTTGCGAGAGGAAACAACTTACCTGCCCATGATTGGTATAAATGTAGAAGGGGAAATACGACATTGCGGCCTTAAAGATTCAGAATCAAATACTCCAATAGAGCCATCAAAGAAACTGGCATAAACTAGTACGCTGTAACCTGAATATGTGGCACTGGAAATACGTGCAGGCATTGGATCCCGAGGTGCCCACTGCAATGCAAAAGAATATATGCCGTCATTTGTATCAAATATAACAAAACCATAACTTAAAGGATTAAAAATAACAATACAAAAGCATGCATAAGACTAAGAGTTATTTGCTAAATATATATATAAGAGTAGTTTCTTACATGGCACACAAATTCCAATTTAGAAGCATCATAAATAGCGATTTGGTTTTCTTGCACAACTAGCAATTTAACTTGATTGATATTATCAAACTGAATTGTCGTATCTGCTAGTGGTGACGGTGATGGCCAATTTCCTGCCTGTGAATGTATGGATTTTGATTTACACTTCTCCCATCCATTTATGTTCCAGACACACAGCTGCTACCATGACATTGGTTTTTAGTCAAAAAGAAAGATTTATTTGATATCTTAAACGGTGATGGTAGATAAGGTGGTTACCTTCAAAGGGATTCGAATATATGTACCTTTGAATCAGCTCCAGAGGATACCAAAAGCTTTAGAGCTTTAGAAAATGCCAAGCCAGTTATTCTAGTCTCGTGCCCCTTAAGTGTCATGGCTAACTGTAATCAAACTCTCATTAGTTGCATTCTAGTAACAACATAAAAGGTCAGGCAAATATAGAAGGCCAGTTATTCTCGTCTCGTGCCCCTTAAGTGTCATGGCTAGCTGTAATCAAATTCTCATTAGTTGCATTCTAGTAACAACATAAAAGGTTAGGCAAAAATAGAAGGCACTATAGTGAAAATGTAAATCTACAATACCTTTCCGAGTTTAATATTGTAAATTTGAATTGTTGAATCTTCCAATCCAATAGCAATGAAGTTATTATCCAAAGGATGGAAAGCTAAACATGTTGCTGCTGGGGGAGGGGGCATGTATTTTGTGATGATCTGCATCAACATAGATATCACTGTAGATGTAAAAAAACCATACATGGAGTATAAAGATACAGTCAAATTCTCTGTAAACTTAGAACCGTTCATTTTACAATGTTACACAACAGAAGTTCAAGAATTAAACAGATCTACAACATTGGAAAAATAACAACATTTGTTAAACCAACAAGAGTAAAACAATTAGTCACCTTAAATGTTATCAAGGTGAACAAAAACACTTTCCCACCAGAAGCAGACAATACATAAAAATCATTATTCGACAAAGCCATGCAAGGAACAACTTCTTCTAAGTCTCTGTCAGTAGTGTCATTTATCATAAGGGTATCACAACATGACTGCGAGAAGTTTGATGGAACGTTTGTTGTAGCATGCAAAATAAGTTGCAAACATTATTCAACTTAAATGGACAATGAAAATGACATTTGACTACGGCAACTGAATCTGGAAGTTACAGTCCATTTGAAATACACACCTTTACAGATGGATTCTGATCATTATGTGGACAGATCCATCGCTTATGCACACCATTACTGTCCAAAGCTAAGAGACAAGGACCTGAAGATGTGTAAAGTAATCTAACAATCTGTAGAATTCACAAAAATAAATACAGTTGTCTTAGTAGGAGATTTTATGGTGCGAGGAAGCATGAAAACATGGTTGAGTAGTTTTAATATAATAATAAATAATAGTAATCTAATTTTGATTGCTAGACGTACATATACTATTCTCTTACTATTTGAATCTATGACTTCTTAGAAAGAAATATATATTCTTCATTGTAAGGCCCACTCAAGTTGTATATATACTATATATAAGATGATAACTTACATTTCCTGTTGGCCATGGATCCATTAATCTTATTGACCTACACTGGTCTGGACCTGTTAGCTCAGCAAACTTCGAGTTCTTGCTCTCACCTGTACCACCATCCGGGAGCCTCTGTTTGACATGCACCATCGAAGTGGTAACAACACCAATGTTTAGTAGTATGTGGATCATGACAATTACATAGATTTAACTAAATTATATATTACTTCAATTTTATCCATTAATAAGATCGATTTTACAAGCTAATTTATAAACTAAGTAATGTAAAATTATTGCAGAAGAACCAAACATAATAAATCTCGAGCAAACTGGCTCACCGTCAATACTTCTAGTTCTGGTGGAATTTTTTCTGAATTTTCAATTCCACAAGGAGCAGAGCCAATTGTATTTGCTGGATTACCTAGGTTTAAAAGTGCATCCTGCATCTCAGAGATACCACAATTAATTTTTGGCCATGAATTTGGACTGATGTGCAGTGAATGTGCAATTTAGCCTCACACTGCCTTTGTTACCTTTGACTCTGGTGTCGGCCTTTCATATTCTGTCATCTGGAGAAGCTTAACTCCATCTGCATTAGCTAATATCTTGATCCCATTGTCACGTGTTGTAACAGCCAGCAGTGAATCCCTTTTATTGAAACAGAGACAAGGTCGAGCCTGCAAAAGGTTGGAGGACTTAATTATCAATATAATATCCTAGCATAATAAAAAATCCTTCAACTGAGGTCAACTCTACGCATATCCATATCCAAATTGTTTAAAGATAGATTCCATACTAATATCCTTTTACCTGCAAGAAACCCTCAACATCAGTTTTTGTCAAGATATTGGAATTATCCATGTTCCAAAACTTAATTTGACATCCATCTCCAGCTTCTAGAAACCTATTTTTTCATGTTGCAAATTTCACCACCTTTGAGGACTGCTTTTCTAATCCACATATTACATTCGCTTGATTCCTCCATCACTTTCATTCCACTCAACTAAGTATGATTCTCCTCCTCTGTTTGTACCACATGTGAAAAGCCTAATCACAAGAAAGATAAACCAATTAAAATAACTCTCACAAGTGCTCTTGACAGAGCAGGCTAAAAATTGCTTTTAATGAATTGTTATCCTTATTCTGCACTCAAACCTCCTAATATATACCCATAAATTAGAACATTGCATAATACCTTGATCCATCAACACTATAAGCCATTGCAGTGCACCCATGCCCAGGAGAATCATAATTAAGTTTACAAATTGGAGGATCATAGAACCAGGCTTTAATCTTTCCATGAACATCTATAGAGAAAATGAACTGCCCTCATTCACACAAGATTATCAGTCATGGATGAAAGTTTCAAATAATTCTTTTTAACGGTACTTCAAATCTTACAAGTTAGAATTATACATAAAAGATATTTGCAAGTAATCCTCATGCTACATATATGCTAAATTATTTTAAAAGTAGCAGAAAAAACTCTAGAAATCAAGTACCTGGATATTTTGTTTATGGTGAGGACAAACAGAATAGACAGGTGCTTCATGACCTTCAAATGTATACTTTTTGCAGCCTGTTTCTACATCCCATAACTATCCAATAGACAACAAGTTGGTATAACAATAATCAAATGTATACTTTTTGCAGCCTCCTTCTACATCCCATACCTATCCAATAGACAACAAGTTGGTATAACAGTAATCATAGTTGTAAATATCCACGATTGTAAAATAAGTTCAAATTGGTGAGCTTTTATAGCATTAAATGATCATCGAAGAATTCAAGGAGCAGTTATTCAATTTACCTTGATGATCTTATCATCCCCACAAGTGATAGCATAGAGCTTTCTTTGAAGGTGCACAAAAGCAATGTCATTGACAGCACCAATATGTGCATCAATCTGCAATGTTCTATTATTATTGTCACATACAACCATGTATCAGGAAAGCAACTGGATCAAAATAAAACTTATCTTTGAGCTTGAATACGAACCTCAAGATGTTGTATCAACTATCTAGTCTCGTTATAAGAATATAAGTGAACTATATGCTCAGAAAATGCCACTCCTGCAAGTCAGTTTATATCAGAACAGTGCTTCCAATATAGTCATTTACATGGTAATAATGGCTTTAACAGTTTAACACATGAATAAATTGTGATAATAGAAAATATAAACGTCTAACCTCAACACCAAGAAGGCAAATTTACATACCAACAAATGCTCCCTCTGGGCTCCAAATACACCGGTTCACTGATACAACTGTTTGTTTTGAAAGAGCTGCCTAAACACATAAAACAAGAGGTGTTTGAGTCATAAGAAACACTATGCTGCTAAGAATATCCTAAGAATCACCTTAAAGGAGAGCATCTGTGTTATGAACAATAAAGTATAAAAGACGTCTCTTCACCCAAATCACTTAACACTGAAACAAAATGTGATATTTACACCTGCACGGCCATTGTGCGATTTGAGGAATTCCAATCTTTGAATGACCTATGAGTTAACTTTTCACTTGATGCCACTTCCCAAATTCCAATATCACCAACATTAGTTCCAACTGAAAAATATTCATCCAATTTACTAAGTTTAGAAATCATTTCATGGGTAGAGTGCATCTAAAACAAAACTATATTTGAAGAAATTGACTTTAGGAGTCAACTGTAATATAGAATTCTGACCAACGAAATTCTGGATTACCTAATAGAGTTGTTTGCTTGTGAGGATGAAAATCTATGCTAACAGCATCTGAACCCTGGTTGAGGCTATGAATACAGAACAAAAAAGATGTGAATTTACCTTCTCCATATGCAAGAAAACCAGAACTTTAGATCTACCCATCAGGCTAAAATATTTAAAGACAGAAATTCAAAACTTGGGTGGTACTTCCTCTAGAAGACAGAAAGACCTAGAAAATACCCAAGGACAAAAAGGCCTAGAAAATACCCAAGGACTCCAAATACAAAAACTTGCCCAAAAGCTCATGGTCCAGATTTCCTAACCTTAAAGTTTGTACAAGCTATTTATGGAATGTTTAACTTTCAAGGTTTATTTTCATGGATTTGTCAAATTGAATTCGGTTTAAGCTTTTCAGATTTCCTAACCTTAAAGTTTGTACAAGATATTTATGGAATGTTTAACTTTCAAGGTTTATTTTCATGGATTTGTCAAATTGAATTTGGCTTAATTATCTACACATGCAAATGGAGGGTGAAGAAGGCCCTTTAGAGGTGCCTGGTGAGATACCACTCTGAAAGACTGAAAGAGCTAGAATTATAACCTTGTGTCAGGAAGTAGCCCTTGAGTTGCTTTAAACTGACGAGAATTGTTTTTTTATTGAAAGTGTTTCCAAAAAACATGCCCTGTGAGGCTCCACTGCAAATATCATACTTCCTTGGACAAACTTGCCAACTTGGAAGGGTATTCTATTGCACCAAATTTGCATAATACGACCTCTTCCCTATGAATCCCAAGCTATATGTGGTGACCAAATCACAGACATTGTGGGAACTTGGTTTTCATAATACAAACTCTTCCCTATGAATCTCAAGCTATATGTGGTGACCAAATCACAGACATTGTGGGAACTTCGTTGATGGATTTAACCCTCCCTTGATCTCACCAGTGAACCAATGCCCCATTGGCAGCCAAGACGTATTTTATGAGGTTAATATGAGAATGAGGTCACACAAAACAACCCTAAGAAATACAAAGCCCACGAATTCACTTATTTCTAAACATGTAACATATCCTGGATAAAAAACCGTGTGCTTTTATTTGCAGACACGGTTAGTTGGTATCATCTTATCCTTCCAAAACCCTGTGGCATCTACCTTCCTAGGCTTGAGGTGATCATTGATGAAGAAAAGAAGGTAACCCACTCTTGTCTTATGGAGGATACAGAGACTGTAATTCTCAATCCTAGCATGGCAAAGGTGAAACTGAAGGTGGAGAATGTAGATGTTTGATATGCCCCTGTTTTCCAAAGTGGGGGTGTGTTTGACTTGAAACCTGGTGCTGAAAGCAATGATGAATATCTATGTCATGATGCAACAGGAGTGATTATCTATTCAATTGGTTCACGGTACAAAAGTTACTACTCAAACATAGCAAGGAAATATATTATTGAACCTGATGAGTTCCAGAAGAAATCCTACAAAGTATTACTTAAATCCCATGAAGGAGCAATCACCTCCCTACGACCAGGAAATACTGCGGCAATTGCTTATAAAGCTGCTGCTGAAGTTGTTCAGAAAGATGGTCCTGAATTTCTTCCTCATTTGACCAAGATTGCAGGAACTGGGATTGGCATAGAGTTCAGAGAAATAGGGTTGAACTTAAATGCCAAGAATGACAGGGTTCTGTTTCCTGGGATGGTCTTCAATGTTAGTCTTGGATTCCAAGATTTACGATTGCAATCCAATAATCCCAAAACACAGGTCTTCTCTCTTTTGCTTTCTAATACTATTATTATGACAGAGAAAGGGCCAGAAATTGCTACTGGAATGTGCTCTAAATCTTTATTAAGTGTCCTATACTCAAATGATCATGAGGAAGAACCACAGAATTTGCCAAAGCACAAAGCTGAGGCAAATTGAATGGAGCCCCGCATTACAAAGACAATTCTGAGGTCTGATAAGAAGGATGTGATAGAAGAGGTCCACAGACAGCATCAAGTTGGACTTGCTCGGAAGAAGAATGATGAGACTGTAAGAAGGTTGGCTTCGGGTGGTCCTGGATCAAGTGATG
>LPNX010362652.1:636802-665671 GCA_001517045.1 Pseudotsuga menziesii | reverse complement strand
CTCTCTCTCTCTCTCTCTCTCTCTCTCTCTCTCTCTCTCTCTCTTAAACACACACACACACTCACTACCCTACTCCCACCCCTATAGATAACACCACTCCTCCCTCCATCTCTCTTTCCTCTTACCCCTTACTAACCCTGTTCCTCAGTTTTTCTCTCCCCTTCACCTCTATGTACTCCTAAACCCTACCCATTTCTCTCTTTGTCTCTTTACCCTAAAGACATCTCTCTCTCTCTGCTACTCCTACAACTAACCCTAACTCTCTCTCTAAACCCTAACACTCTACCAACTTTCTCTCTCTCTCATACTCCTACAACTAACCCTACCTCTCTCTGTAAACCCTAACACCCTACCAAATTTCTCTGTCTCTCCTACTTGTACAACTAGCCACCCCCTCTCCCTAAAACCCTAACACTCCCTATCCCTTATAATCCTCCTTACAACTAACCACCCTCCAATCTCTCTCTCTCTCTCTCTCTCTCTCTCTCTCATCTCTATATATTTCTCACCCCCAACCCCCCCTCTGTATTTGAATTCCCTCCTCCTTTGAAAACTGCTAATATCCTTTATCTTGATCTCTTTATCTACCCCAAAAACCCTCCTCGCCCTACTCATAATCACCCCCTCATCTCTCTCTCTCTCTCTCTCTAAACCCCCTCCTACTCCTCCATCTTCTCTTCAATTTATCCCCTCCTAACCTAACCCCCTCGATCATTATCTCTTTCTCTCACACAACCCCCTTGGTCCCAACTCTCTCTCTCTCTCTCTCTCTCTACCCCCAACCCCACCCACTCCTAATCCCCGTATCCCTATCCCTACCCTATCGCTCTCCCTACCCCCAAACAACTAGAACCTCACCTTGCTCTCTCTCTCTCTCTCTTCCCCGAAACCCCTCCACTCTTATTCCATAACCCCTTTCTCTCTAAATACCCTACTCTTCCATGAACCCCAAACCATCTTGAGCTCTATCTCTTTCTCTCCCTCAACACCCCTCACACCTATCAGTAATCACCCCTACTTAACTTTATATCTCTATGTAATGGTAAATCTCTCTCTCTCTCAACCACTTATTCCTTGACCTACCCATATTCCCCACCCCTCTCTCTTTGACTCCCGAACACCCCCTCACTCTCTTTCTCTCTCACCCCCTTTTTCCCACTGCTAAGACTAACCCCCCCTTCCCTTACCCACCTCTCTCTCCTTAACACTTACACAATCTCTAATTATATGTCTTCTCTATTGTTCCACATACCCCTAACCTCCTCCCCTTTCTCTCTCTCCCAATTGCCTAACACAAAGACTCTCTTCCTCTCTCTCTTATTCCTACAACTAATATTCCACATCCCTCTCTATCTCCCACTATCTCTCTCTCACTCCTCCTCATCCCCATATCCCTATTTCCTACCTCTCTCTCCTTAACACCAACTCCCCACTCCAAATCCTCCTTCCCCTACACACCATTTATCTCTCTCTCTCTCTCTCTCATCAACACTAATCGTCTTCTCTCTAAATGGTTTAATCCTCTTGAAACCCCTAACCCTCCTGATCCTTATCTCTTTCTCTCCCCCAGACAACCTCCCCCTACCCCCAATCACCCCTAGGTCTCTCTCTCTCTCTCTCTCTCTCTCTCTCTCTCTCTCTCTCTCAACCCTCCACCCCTCCACCTACCCATAAATTTGACCCCTATCTGTTTCACACTACTTGACAAGACCCCCTTTATCCCTCTCTCTCACACAAACACTCACCTCCTAACTCGAAAGATATTCTCTCTTTCCACAATCATCAACACATTTGGTCATGTCATCATAATGAAGTCATCATCGTAGCTACTACCATAGTCCTTATATTTTCGATCATTGAATACTGCTATCTATCATCAGAAGTTTCTACAGAGCCAACCTTGTTTAATGTTGGGTGTAGTCCTAGTTCTCATCTAGGTTTTCATGACATCCATGGGAAATCCATTGTGTAGGTATATCCTAGGACCATTCATTACAGTTCCACTACAATCACCTATGTCTCCTACAGTCATCTCGTTATATCCATATCATCTCATCATAGTACATAGAGCAAAACCCAGATGGATATCTCAGAAAACATGTGTTCTACCAAAATGAGAGCATGCTAAGGCTCATTATGTCACAAAGACAACTTGCCTCTTCCACTATACGAGAATTAGCTAAGAGAACACCAAGTGTACTATGTCTCATCATCTCCAACATGGGAACACATCATGAATGATTACGTCAATTGAAAACCTACATCCTATGCCAGGGATAATTACATCTAGGGACAACCTATAGGACTGATTACGTTCAAGGATAACCTCCATCCTACTCCAGTACTGATTACATACAAGAACAACCTATACTAGGACTGATTACATCCAAGGATAACATGTGTACTACTCTAGGACTGATTACATCTCAAAAAAACATGTGTACCATGCTAGGACTCATTATGTCCAAGGATAACATGCGTACTATGCCAGGACCGTGATTACATCTGATGATAACCCACAAGATTGATTAGTTCCGACAAAAACCTACGTACTATGCCAGGAATTTCATGTTCAAGAACAACTTGTATACCTTCCCATGTGAGATCTCATGGATCATCATCTTCCATTCTATTGTCATATCTATCATGGGAGTAATTACATCACCAAGACAACCTGTGTCTTTGACCATGCTAGAACTCATCACTCCCTCTTTTTAGGGACTTTGTTCTAAATCACACCAAGTATTTCTTTAAAGTATTCAAACTTCATTCTGGATAATGACTTGGTCAATACATCAACTATATTCTCATTCATCACCATATACTGGAGCTTCACTACTCCTCTCTACACCATATCCTTGATATAGTGGTACTTGATCTCTATTATCTTTGACTTGTCATGGAACCATGGGTTCTTCGACAATTTCATGAAACTTTATTGTCACAAAAGATACAAGTGTCCTATAACTGGATATCAAACAAATTAGATAATAGGTTTTGCAACCATATTATCTTCCAACCGGCTAAGCAATTTGCAACATACTCTTCCTTGTATGTACTTAGCACCATGTAAGACTACTTCCTGCTAAAATAGGAGATCATGTCAAATCCCAAACTAAAGCAACAACCCAAAGTACTCTTCCTATCATTGTCACTTCCTACCCAATCCGAATCAACATAACCATGCAGTTTAATCTTATGATTCACATCATACTATGATCATATACTCAACTATACCCTTCAAGTACCTCAATGCATGCTTTGTAGCAACCAAGTGAACATGTCTTGGATCCATCAAGAATTAGATCAGGGTGTTCAAAGTAAATCATATGTCTGGTCTCGTACTTGTCAGGTACATTAACAAACCAATCATTTGATGATACATTATGGCATCAACTGACTCTGATGAAGCATCACAAAGTAGCTTCAAGCTAGATTCCATAGGTGTGGTTATCGCCTAGTATTCCAAAATTATGAATCTCTTCAAAATATCCACTTCATACTTTCCTTGAACAAGGAAAATACAATTTTCACTATGCCACACCTCCATTATTAAGAAGTAGTGCATCATCCCTAGGTATTTCATCTCAAACTTAGTGGAAATATTCCTCTTTGCATCTACAATGAGTTTTTCCTCTCCAATAAGAAATAGGTGATCAACACATAGTAGGATCATCATCAGTATTCTACCTGCTACTTTGAATTAAAGGTTGGAATTTTCTTTAATCTTAGTAAATACTAAGCTCATGAAGAATATATCCATCCTACCATACCATGTCCTGGGTTCCTTTTTCAATATGTACAAGGATTTATTCGATTCATACACATGAGTCTTCATGTCATGTGTCTCAAATCCTAATGGATTATCCACATACACTTCCTCTTTGACTACACCATTCAAGAATTTTGTCGTAACGTCCATCTGGTGTATCTTCCATTTCATTATTGCATCTAGTGCAAGTATAAATTTGATGGAAGTGTATTTCACTATGGGTGCAAATGTATCCTCATAATATATGCCTTATTTCTGTGAGAAGCTATGAACCATGAATATTTCCTTGTGTTTCTCAATGCTTCCAACTACAACATTCTTAAACTTGTAGATCCACTTCGAAGTCACGAAAGACTACCCTTCTAGTCTCCAAACTATCTCTTAGACATCATTATTCATAATTGACTGGTACTCCTCAAACGTGGAATCCTTCCAATCTTTCTTTTCTACAACCTATTCATAGTTGGAAGTTTCTTTGTCAATGGTGTCACATAGCAGGGCATCATAGTTGTTGTAAGGGTTTGGTCTTTTCCTTTCTCTATGCATCCCATATAGAGTGCCATACCTTTTTGCATCTTGTATTAGCTCTCATTCCTGTTACCACCTAAGTTGTACTTAGTGGTTTTTTATCAAGTGAGCTTGGTGAACCGGATAAGGTTAACTTGTTCGAACTTTAGAAGACCTTTAGTCTTGCTTCTGGGAAAATTTGTTGTACCATATCACATGTTCATACACCCTTGGGGGAATTGTAATAAATTTTATGGCATGATAGTGTATTTAAAAGACTCGGTCTCTTATAATTTGTTTGTCAATCCAATCAGCCCAGGGTGTTTTTTCCCTTGGTTGTTATTGGTTGTTGAATAAATGACTGATAATTTCTGAGTTTTTCACTCAACACCTCCAAAGTTGGGGTGGTCGACTTGGAATTTAGGCTTATTGAGGTTATTAGAGTCTATGTGTCAATGTATAAACATGATAGGCATTATGGTTGAGTCATATGAACATGTCTTAAGTTCCCCTAGGTTTTTTAAATTTTTAATTTTTTTTTATTTTTTCAGTGTTTTTTATGAAAATTTAATTTTTCCAAAATTAGGCTATTTTTTAATAGTTTAATTGGGAAAATTGGTTTTGTAATAAAAGTTGGCTCAAAAGTCAGACTCAGTCATGTAGGTGCTCATTTTCAAGCTAAGATCACCTAGTAAACCTATAGACCCATGATTTCCTAGTTTTGAGTGATTTTCCATCACTCAAGTCAGAAAGCCCCTAAAATAATCAATTATTGATTATTTTAATTAATAAATTGATGAATAATGGAGCAAATCCAAAATCCTAGATTAATGGATTCTCAATCGATTTGATTGAAATCAGTCTCACCGGCACCAGATTGACTAGATCTAACAAATCCTTTACTGAAGGAGGTGATCTATACAAATCCATAGTTGAACTTAAGCCTCCTTTATGGGGAATTGTGCCCTCACTCTCTCCTCCACACGTGTGGGCTCTTCTGGGAGCTTTGTGGATGATGATTCACTCAACAGGTTGATGTGTTAGCTCAATCAACCCCCCGATTGACATTTAGACTTAGTAGAAGCTCAGTTCAGCTTTAGATTAGGAATTGATGGACTTTCCTTCAGCTACAGTGGTCTATCTCCTTGGCATTTGCGCCCCCTCTGGGCTATGGTTTCAATTTTGTTTATAAATAAAGCATGGTTGCCTCCTTTCCAAGTTAGCAAGAGTTGGATTGAGGAGCCATTTCTATTCTAATACCGTGCAATATCTTTTGCTATTGGAATAAAGTGAAGCTTTGGAGGCAAGACAGTGTCATGTCATTGTATGTGTGGATGAGCATTGTCGTGTTTCATTGAGGTAACATGTATCTATGTTCATAATTTACTAATTATTTGTGGATTCATTGCTAAGATTGATAATAATCTTATTATAATCTTGATAGGAAAGGAGTTTGTCAATAATTTTATTGGCCATCTCTTTCCTTTGATGCATGTTTAGAGATCTAGATCTAGCATGTTTTATAAGTTTATATGCATGTTATTCTGAAATCTCTGTGTATGTATTAACCGGATCTCACAAGTATTTTGGCAAGTATTTGGATTCAATTGCAGGTTCCTAGCTTGGAGAGGATTCTAATCTAGTTTGCTTCTTCACTCTCTCCAAAACAATTCAAAGGCATAGTCCCTCGACATTCCACTAGAAAGCTCCATGGTTGATCTTCAAGGCTTCCAACAATAATGCTCTTCTTTTCCTCTTCCTCCAAATTTTTCTAAAATCAGTTCAGTTACTTGTTTGTAGCTTTAAAAATTTTCAGATATATAAATTTAAGAGTTTATTTTACATAGATGTTGCTGCCTTGAATCTCATAAACTAGATCTCATTCCTAAAGAAAGTTTACAATCATTCTAGATCTAGTTTTAGGGAAAATTGTCATTTTTCAAGGCTGTGAAAATAGATCTAAAGCTTATTGAATGCATGGTTGTTTCCTTAGAATCTAAAAATTTATATTCAATAATTTAAGTGCTTCATATTGGCTGCCCCCAAAGCAGTCCAAGATCCCAAGGAAATCTTGCTTTCCTTGGTTCCTTTTTTGCTTCTTTAAAAACTAGTTTTAACTTAGAATTTTTGGGTAAAACGTTTGTTCATCCAAAAGTAATTCCAAAGTTCTTTTGGGAATATTTAACTATGATAATATTTCTGGTTTTTAGCAAGTGTAACAGAAAAGAGGAGGAGCAACTGTTTGGAAAACATTTTTGGACCATTCGAAACCCCTAGGGGGTCTCTATCTTCCCAAAATTTCAATTTTTTGCAATTTGTAAAACTTTGGTCTCATTCCATATAAGGAGCAAGTGGATTAATTTCAGTTTTCTGATATTTTAATTTCTGCTAATAAAAAGAAAAATCTTTTCGAATAGGCTCTTTCAAGCCTATTCACCATTCCCCCTGGGGGGATTCGCGTCTGTGTTATTTTTTACATTGTTTCATCTTGTTTATGTGATAGTTTAGTATTGACATGTAGGATTGTATACTTTGATAATAATTCACATTATTCCATATTTTCAATTCAAAAGTAATCATACTACCTACCCCACAACTTCCCGAGTGACCCGCAAGGGGAAAGAGATGTGTGGTAGGACTAATTAGAAAACCGGTGTTGTGTATCTTTGATTCCATTTTCATTGTTTTTTTCATGCAAGCAATAAAATTATCCCCTCCTTGATTCCCCTATTGAGGTCCAATTGGACCAAAAGAGGTTCCTGGAGGGTTTTGTTTTTAATAAGAACACCTCTTTTAAAATTTTCTAAAAATAACAAAGACTCCAGTGTGTATGATCTGTACTTGACTGTGGTTCATCCAATCAGTCAAGCTACATAAAAAGCACTTGAGTGAATAGATTAATTAGTCTTCACCTCCCAAATTAAGAAACCATCAGGCAAAAATCCAATGCCTCGAACGAACTATAAACAGTAGCAAAATACCCAAAGGAGTGGGAACAACTGGAAAGTGACATCAAGGTGCTGATCTTTGTCACACCCTGACGGGTAAATTATTAACAATAGTCTCAGAGACTTTTTTTCAGCCCACAAACCACCTTGTGGGTAGCTGTGAAAGTTCACTTTTGGACATACTCCAAGTACCCCTCGAGTATATCTGGAGTCCCCTTTTCGCCTAATTGAATTCATTCACATTCCACATTAATTTAAAATCTACCAAGAGACATTTGTAAAACATTCATTCAAGTGATGCAAGCACATTATTTTCTCTATTGAATCCATTTAAGGCACTGGTTATTTATTTGATCATTTCTTTCAATTATATATATATATATATATATATATATATATATATTGAGTGTCATTTCTATGCTTATCTACTTTAAATCTTGCATCTTGTTATCTTTTGTTTCCACCGGTTCATTTCACAACTCCTAAACAACTTAATCAATATAACACCATCGCACTAAATAATTATCCTTAGTAATTTAATAGGGTCTACCCCCTTGGCTTTGTTAGGAGTTAGCCTGAACAGAGGAGTCAAGAACAAGGTGACAACCTTGACTCGAGGCTTGACCCCAACGACACACTGAGTGGCTTGAAGATTTATGCCACGTAACCTAGGTGTGTGAAAAGCTGAAATAGTTACCATCATTGTTTTCTCTTGTGGGATTTCTTATTGTGAATTGTTTCTATAGGTGATTGTGGTTATACCATGTCTTGATCTTCATGGTCTTCTAGTATTATTTGTTCCATTTTCATATCTCGAACTCTAGTTCCTTTGGGTTCTTTGACCTCTTCAATAGGTAGTTTTCTTTATCTGGATTATGTTGAGTCTTCATCAAATGTTGCATCTCTACTGATGTCGGTATTCTTCAATCTTAGAAAATATATTCAGTATGCCTTTGAAGTGTTAGTATATCCTACGAATATTTATTTCATCCCAAAAGGATCGAGCTTGGTCCTTTTCTCCTTTGGGATGTATACTAGACAAGCAAATATCCTGAGATGGCCCTGAATTCTGGTTTCTCTCATGAGAAAAAACCTTCAAGAGTCTTGTTGTTGAGTACTTAATGAGGAGTATGGTTATGTACATACACAATTGTCCTTGTTTATTCTACCCAAAGGTTCATCAGAAGATCGTGGTCATGTATCATTTCTTTCGTGGCTTTCATTATATTTATGTTCTTTCGTTCCATAATGCCATTCTATTTAGGATTGTATGGATTGCTAAACTCCCTCTTAATCCCATATTCTCTGTAGATTTCCTTGAATTATTATAAGGTGAACTCTCCTCCATTATCTGATCACAAAGTATTTATCTTCCTTTCAATGTGGTCTTTGACCAAGTCTTTCAACTCCTTGAACTTATTGAATACTTCATTTTTCCCTTTCAAGAAATATATCCAAGTATTACATTATAAATAATCTATAAAGGTAACATAGTAAACATACCCTCTTAGAGAGATAGATGATATAGGCCCACATACATCTCAGTATACTATTTCCAGTATTCCTTTTTCTTTTCTTTCACTACCGAGAAATGTATTCTTTGCATTCTTACCTTGTGCACATCCTTTGCAAATTCATTCATGTCCTTCACTAGTTTTTGGAATTACCGAAACAACTTTTCTTGCAATTGGTAGTTCTATGTAGTGCACATGTGCAATCCTTCAATTCCATAGTTCACTTGCTTATAATGAGTCATGAACCAATGCTTGTTCAGGTTGTCCCTTCATTTTATACAATCCTCTGTCTTTCTCTCAAATTATTGTTGCATCATCGATTGTCTTTCCCTTTTTCCACATTAGGACTTGGGCATCAACAAATGAATATATTATTCCCTTTGAATCTAGTGCAGATATGGAGATAATATTGTTCTTAAATTTTGGAACATATAACATCTCTTTCAACTTCAAATATTTCCCAAAGTCTAGCTTGTATGAAGCTTCTCCACTTCCCCTTATGGGGTACTAATAATATTTGAAGTTGCTGAATAATTAATTTTTCCCTTTCAAGAAATATATCCAAGTCTTACATTATAAATAATCTATAAAGGAAACATAGTAAACATACCCTCTTAGTGAGCTAGATGATATAGGACCACATACATCTGAGAGTACTATTTCCAGTATTCCTTTTTCTTTTATTTCACTACTGAGAAATGTATTCTTTGCATTCTTTCCTTGTGCACATCCTTTGCAAATTCCTTCATGTCCTTCCATGGTTTCTGGAATTCCTGAAACAACTTTTCTTGTAATTGGTAGTGCTATGTAATGCACATGCACAATCCCTCAGTTCCATAGTTCACTTGGTTATAATGAGTCACGAACCAATGCTTGTTTGAGTTGTCCCTTAATTTTATACAATCCTCTATCTTTCTCTCAAATTATTGTTGCATCATCGATTATATTTCCTTCTTTCCACATTAAGACTTGGTTATCAACAAATGAAAATATTATCCCCTTTAAATCTAGTGTAGATATGGAGAGAAGATTATTATTCAATTTTGGAACATATAACACATCTTTCAACTTCAAATATTTCCCGGAGTCTAGCTTGTATAATCATCCCCAAGTTTCACCCTGTGAGGTGAATCATGCTTAGAAATATTGATGAATGATTCATTCTATCTCATCATATGTTTAGATTCCCCACTATCTTCAAGCCAATTGTTTCTTCCATGTGAGATAGGTGACCCGTGAGTGTTGAGATTAGAACATACCATTCATCACTGGAAAAATCATCTCTTTCTTTTTTGAATATTTTATTCATTGGTTCATCATCTTCAGAAGTGTGATCGTGATTTGTTTTCTTGTTGGACTTCTTGTTGAAGGATTCTTTGCTCCTAGGACAATCTATGGGGTAGTGTTCCTTCTCATCATAAGTGTAGCATCGAATGTTGGAAGGATTTTTTCTGAACTTCTTTTATCTTTTATAATGATGGAACTCCCTTTTTCTATGATGGTGGTTCTCCTTATTAATGTAGTTTATTCTGGTGTGAGTTGTGAGAGATTGATCTTTAGTTGCTCCCATATTCTCTTCTCTTGTTATGACCATAGCTTCTTCTTGTGTGTATTCTTCCCAAAGTATGCTAAAAGATATTGGATTCCTTCTTGCACATATTCCTTGATCAAATGAATCCCATGATCTTGGGAGTCCATTCAAGGTGGTCATAAAAATATATCCTTCTTCTACATTATCTTCGATTGCTTCAAGTTGTTCTTTGATTTTGGAGACCCTTGCGAAGTAGGACTACATGGTATCTGAGTTCTATATCTTCACATTCTTCAACCGGTTCAACAATATTATCTTTTGATCGATTTTATTTCCTTCGAGCAGCTTCATAAAATTATTGAACACTTCCTTTGGTGTCTTTAAGGATGATACATGGGGGATGAGATGATCCTTAATAGAATCTACAATGATTCTCTTGGCCTTAACCAATTTCTTCTTATGTGTATCCTTAGCCTCATCTCCCTTTGGCTCTAGAACTTCCTTACTAATATACTGATTCAAATCATTTTCTTCAAGGATCATGGATATATTGTGCTTCCATGCTCGAAATTTATTATCTCTATCAATCGTGTCCTCAAGATGAGTATGATGAGTAGTTCTGAAATGAGAACCTTAAATGGAAATAACAGAGATTTAGATCTTACCAATTTGAGGTGTTTGACCTAGTTCTAGAGTTGGATGACCTTGGGGTTTGTTAGAGAAACCCTAATTTTCCAAACTTGGAGTTTTGGAATTATTCATGGATAGAAATATGTGCCTCCTTGAGGTGATTTGCTTAGCAAGGTATTTTTTTGAAGGCTGAGGTGGGAAGCCTCTGAAACTTGATGCCCTGGTTTCTCCCAGTACTAGTGTTAGGGTCAAACATGAAATTTATTCAAATTTGATTCCAATTCCACCAAAATATGCTCCCTTTTAGGGTGAGTTATCCTATCCATGTTTTCTTGATGATATGTGGATAGAATACCTTGAACTAGGAAGGCCTAATTTATGTTGATGCATAGGTATTTCTTTCAGACAGACTCTCTTACCATGTTAGTTTTTCTAATCTTATTCTACTTGATTTGGATCTTTATATGAAAGAATAACAAGAACAAAAAGATACATAAGATAGAGAAGATACACAAAACACAAATATTTTCCTTGGGGAAACCATAAAGGATAAAATCCCACAAACTATTGGAGTCATTTACCCAACATGCACACTTATTTGGTCAATTTTGGCCTATTTACCCACTGTCATAAGTTTAATTGACTTAATTTCCATCAGATGAGCACACTATGACATCAACGTGAGCACACCCATGCCTTCCTTCAGTCAAGGAGGCCAACTAAGCCTTCTCCTTCAATTAGGGAGGCTAATTGGGATTCCTCCTTCAAAAAGGGAGCAATTCTAGGGTGACTTGAGTGTCATAAGTGCACCTAATTGCTAACAGATTGTTGTTTCACCTAACAATCAATTAAGCTAAGTTGTAAAGGTACCTCCTTCATGCAAATGGCTATTTTGGGCTGATTCGATTGATCTAGAGTGAACTAAGGTGCCTCCACCAACTTCTGATGACAAGTATCACTTCATTTAACTTTATCAAAGCTAATTGGAGTTAGGGATGCATTACCACCTTGAGTTGGACATGCAATGAAATGTGTTGAGTCACATTCAACTAGAATCAGTCATCTATTGCACTTTGCTTCAGTTAGGACTAAGTGTGATATTCAATTATGTATAATATCAGTGGTTAACTAAGTGTACCAAGTGTATTTGACATTTAGTTAATCTACACTCATCCATGCAATTTGAATGACCTCCTAGAGAATTCAAATTAGCTTGGCATTCATGCATTCTGCATGACATTGTATTTCATTATTCATTCTTTTACTAATAATACAGAACTGCAACCTCGTATTGTTGTACTTGCATCATTTCATGTGTAATTTGACAATTGATTAACTTATGATTTTATACTTTGTCGCAAGAATTGTTGTAACAGAATTAATATGGTATTAGAGACATGGTAGGACGAAGCACTATTCTTCAAAAACATGATTTTTGACGGATCTTGAATGCAAAATTGAG
The DNA here is from genome assembly GCA_001517045.1 of Pseudotsuga menziesii. Lineage (NCBI taxonomy): Eukaryota > Viridiplantae > Streptophyta > Pinopsida > Pinales > Pinaceae > Pseudotsuga > Pseudotsuga menziesii. Next base: position 653,307 of record LPNX010362652.1, on the reverse strand, counting down.
CCTAATGCTGCTGTAGAGAAGATAAAATACTGGAATAAACTAGATGAGGCCTATGGATTCCTATGTTTGTCCATCTCCAAAGATATTCTTTTCCACATCTCGGGATTGAAGACTCCAAACTAGATTTAAGATCATCTCGCTACCTTTTTTAATAAACATGATGATCTTCAAATCTATCAGCTTGAGAATGAGTTGATCTCCTTGACTCCAAGTAGCTCTGAATCCATGAATGGTTTTTTCACAAAATTCAAACATTTGGTGCTCTAGCTAAAGTAGTGTAAGGTGGAGAAGGAACATGACTAGCTCATCTTAGCTATCCTCTCCAAATTGGGTCCATACTATTCCATATCTGTTTCATCATTCCACACGGGGAAGCTAACAACCCCAAACTGGAAAATTCCTTCTCTTGATGTCTTCATCAAAACCCTTACAAATGAGCATGACAAGCTTGTTCATATGGGGATCCTTAGATCCTCAAAAGATCAAGATTTGTTTTCTTCAGGGACAAAATATTCAAAGGAAAAAGGGAAGCAAAAGAATCCAAAGGCTAAAGTTGATGCTCCAAATCCTAAAGAAAATAACTAGCATGAGGATCCTTCCAACTCAAAGAAACAAAAGAACAAAGGACATCAAGGAAAGGAGAAATTCAAGTGTTCTTACTGTAGGAAGGGATTCCACCCTGAGCATGCATGAAGAAGAAACTTAATGAAATGACTTCTTTCCTCGAGAGAAACAATATCAATCTCCATGAGAACCTTCGAAGGAGAGATAATCAAGATCGCGATACCCAACAAGAAAGAGGTCATGCTCTCATGGAAAGCACCTTGAATCACATAGCTATTCTCATAGACTCTAGAGATTCAAATCAAATGATAGAAAGTAGATATTATTTTTCCTCCATGGACACCAACAACAGCATCCCCATCCACATGTGAGATGATTCCACCATCATTTCGAAAGTACAACGTATAGTAAATATTGAACATGACACTTTTTTCAATGTTCTGTATGTACCCTCTCTGGCCTCCAACCTCTTGAGTGTATATAAAATGACTCATACTAGAGTTCCCAAGATATTAAAATTCAGCCCCAATTATGTGGAAATCAATTAGATTGAATCCGGGAAACTTGTTGCAAAAGGCCTCGCAAACCATCATGCAAAAGCCTATGAGTTTTCCCATTTTATAGCGGATGCAAATCGCACCGCTCTTCTGACTCATGGAAATGAGGTCAGAAGACTATGGAATGAGATATTTGGTCATTTAAATTTTAAGTACTTGCAACAACTTCAGAAAAATTCCATGGTTGAAGGCCCCCCAACAATCATATCTACCAAAGGAATTTGCAAGGGTTGTGTTGTGGGAAAACACCCTGAGCATAAGTTTGATCAGGGGAAGGCTTGATGTGCATCAATTATGTTGCATTATTATATTATTATACTAATTTCCATCACACCCATGAATGGATATTGGTATGTAATCACCTTCATAGATGATTTTTCTAGATACATTTGGGTGTTTTTCATTAAGAAAAAATCAGAAGTTTTAGAAACATTCATAGAATTGAAGGCACTGGTTGAGAATGTATCTGGTAAAAATATTAAATATATGATATATGATAATGGGGGAGAATATATCAGTAATAAATTTCTGCAAATATGTTCATACTGTGTAATCAAGATCCAACATTCCATTCCCTACACGCCTCGGCAAAATGATGGCGGAAAGGAAAAATCGCTCTCTCAAGGAGATGACCACATGCATGCTAGAAGCAAAAGGATTGGATGAAAATTTGTGGAATGAGGCCATGAATGTTGTTGCACACATTTATAATAGATTACCTCACTCCTCTGTGAAAGCTAAGACACCTTTCGAAGCCTATATTGGACACAAGCCGAATGTGTCAAATTTTAGGGTGTTTGGGTCCATTGCATGGGGAAATATTTGCAACCACAAAGTGTTGAATTTTTTTTATTGGATATCCCAAAGAATATAAAATATTAAAGATTATAAATATCAAAAAAAATAAAATTTTCATCGAAATAAGTGTTCAGATTGATGAGCCTCTCCAAGAGGTAGAGCTTGTTGAAGAAACTTTTGCTCATTTTCCTGCTTGTTCTGGTAACAATTTGGGTGATAAAAGTGGGAGTGGTGACTCTGATTTTTAAGAACTGATATATGATATCAGTGAGAAATAAATTTCATATTCAGAATCATATTTTGAAGTGCAAACAAATCTCCCAACTTGGGACAAGAAGACACTTTCTTCCATCGGGGAAAACATTGGAAATCTTGCTGATCCAAGAAGAACCCAGTCTGAATTTCAAAGAGCAGGTATTGCGCTTTCTTTCCATGATGATTTACTGTTTGAGACCTATTATTTAATGATTAGTTCAGATCCTAATTCTTACTACCATTCTCAGAAAAATCTGATATGGCAAGCTTCCATGGACGAAGAGTTTAAGTCTCTTCAGAAAAATGCTACTTGGGAGTTAGTTTCCATTCCACCAGGGAGGAAATTAGTTCAATGCAAGTGGGTGTTTCAGAGAAACATTTCTGCTGATGGAACAACTTGAAAATAAGGAAATTCTTGTTGCAAAATGGTTCTCCCAGTTTCAAGAAGTGGACTACCATGAGACCTTTTCACCAGTGGCAAAGATGGACTCAATCCTCCTAGTTTTGACAATTTATGCATCTAAGCACTAGGAGGTGCATCATATGGATGTTAAGAGTTCCTTTATACATGGAGATATTCATGAGGAGATATACATGAATCAGCATGAGGGATAAATTTCAGATTCTACTTTTGTTTGCAAATTTCAAAAGTCTTTATACAGGTTGAAACAGGCCCCAAGATCATGGTATGCCAAGATGAATGCATTTCTGCTTTCACAAAACTTCCAAAGGTGTAAATCTAATCCAAATGTTTATCTACATAAGTATGATGGTCATTTACTTATAATTTTTTTAAATTTTGATGATCTCTTGATTATTGTTAGCACAGATGATTCTATTTCATTCATAAAAACTGCCCTCCATGATGCATTTGAGATGAACGATTTGGGCTTGTTGAAACAGTTTCTGGGGCTTGAAATTGCAAAAAAAATCAATGGGATAATGGTAACTCAGTATAAATAAATTTCAGACCTCTTAGTGAAGTTTAACATGGCTAATTTTAAGGCTGATCCATTCCCTTTGCTCTCAAAAGTCAGCCTTGAAGAGGGAAAAAACACTCCACCATGGATTGCACTATCTACCGCTAGCTGATTGGTAGCTTGCTTTACTTGAATCATTCATGATCTAATATAAGTTATGCTGTGGATGTTGTATCAAGATACATGCAGAAGCCTCATGGCCTACATTGGAAGGCATCCAAGACGATCCTTCAGTATATTCAGGGCACAAGATCCTACGACATTCACTATGCTACATATTTAGAGCTAGAGTTGGTTGGATATACAGATTTAGATTGGGAAAGAGATTCTATTGATCAAAATTCCACTTCCAAGTTTTTCTTTATGTTTGGTTGTGGCCCCATTTTCTAGACTAGAAAAAAGTAGGCCGCCATTGCATTGTCTTCAGTAGAGGCTGAGTATAGGGGAGCAGTGAATGCTTGCATCCAAGCTGTTTGGTTGCAAGGCATTCTTCAAAGTTAGAGATTGGTAGTACTTTGTCCATAGTCATATTTTGTGAAAATAAAAGTACTATTAATATCTCCACATATCCAGTTACCATGAACAGGACCAAACATATAGAGGTTCACATGCACTACATCAAGGAGTTGGTGCATGGTAGGACCATAGTTCTGCAATACTGCCCTACAGTGGTGAATGAATGGGGATGTTATCAATACACAGTGATGCCATTTGGATTCAATAATGCACCTACAATATTATCTAGTATCATATTTCTTGCGTTCAAGGATTTTATTCATAAGTTTCTGGTAGTTTACATGGATGACTGGCAAGTGGAGTGGCGAGAACCAATTGACACGAATGACGTATCAAACATCGCGATAGGTCCACTAGCTAATTCTTTGGTGGATATTGTGCCCAACCAAAATAGTGATAAATATTCGGATGAAGCATCAACAAGAATCCCAATGGATTTAGAAACAGAGCGGAGGTTGGAGGAATCCAGAACAAAGAGGAGACAAGAGAAAGGAGAGGCCAACAACACAGTGCCAATGGCAGATTCATAGGTTGGCCTCATTATTGCGAGTACCACAATGACAGCAAATATGAGCGAAGTTCCATTGAATAAATAGTCTACTGAAGGATTTAAAGTGGTAAACACTCGAATGAGTTATTTAGTTGATGCAATTTTGCAGAGGGTGTCTGAAGAAAACATTTTGTGGAAGGACAGAGAGGTAAGCATGGGGAAGTGGGTCCAGACTGTACAGATTCCACCACACGCGATTGATACAGATAGTGAGAATTTCAATGCCTCACTTTAGTAATTGCAGGAGATTGCATTGGATGTCAATGAACTATCAACTCAAAAATTGGTTCAATTGCAGAGGGTTGCAAGTCAAGAGTTGGTTGACCGAGACCAAATCATTGGTGATCACCTTTTGAGGTCACATGAGCGAGAGGAAGGAATAGATATCTGCTCATAGACCATTCAATGCCAAGGAACAAATATTTGGGGAAAATAACTATGTTTGTCATACAATGTGGTAAGATTAATTATAATAAATTAATGAAAACCAATCGATAGTAAATTATCTCTCTTATAGAAAACAATATCCAAGCAATTCATAATTATTATGTAAGTGAAACTTTCATGCACAACCAATTTTAACAAATTTTCAAATTAACAAATTTATAACGCATTTTAAAATATCAATGAAAATCAAAGGATAACAACGAAATAACATCGCGACAAGGATGTTTGAGGATGAATGTAAGATTTAAATGCCATATAATGTTGCATGATTATTAAATATGTGTGGCATAAATGCACATTTGATTTCCTTTAAAATAGATTTGTTATATTATAAACTCTAAATTTTTTATTAAACCTTTTTGTTATGAGAATTTTTTTTTATAAATATTGAAAACAATTATACCAATGAATATACAAATTAAGCATGTTACTCCAAACATTTTAGTATTTATATATCTTATATAACTAATCTTAAATTTAGTGAATAATATCCTAAATTTAGTTAAATTTATTATTATACAATGATTTTATGTAAACCTAACAACTATGTGTCAAACTATTATTGTTTTCAGCCTCTAGTCCTATTTCTTTTTCACATTATCATAAATGAATTAATAATTATTATGGAAATAAGATGTTTGTTTATAATTTCTAAATGTATAAACCAATATGTCAAAACCTGTATTATTAAATCTAATAAAATAACCATTTCCTATTTGGTGGTGAAGTAATGGGTTTGATAAATATAATATTGCAAGGAAATTTGCACTTTTAATGCAAAGGAAAGGGTATTTTAAGCATGAATTTGAATAACAAGTACCTTTTCAAATAGGCGATGGTATATTTATATTTCAACAAATAAAAAAATTAGGCCTTTTGAAAATGACGATGATCTAAAAACTCTCTTTTTAACCATTTATAAAGATCATATTGTTTTATTTATAAGAAAAATTAAACATTGATTCGGACCGTAAAGAAAAAATCCATACTAAGATAAGTGTTACCGAGGATTTAAGAAGTTGTATCAAGTAGGTAATTTCATGTGACTAATGATGAGTATTTATGTACTAAAGTCAATATTTTCATCTATTTGATAGAGGGGCATTACAAATAAGTTAATATAGTCATATGTTGTCTCACATCATGTAATTGATAGAGGGACATTACAAACTAGCAATTGCCTCTAATGGTGCAACTGGCCATTGTTAGAAAATATGGTAGTTTAAAATGTAATTTTATTATGCATATCTATCATGGAAGCTGAAAATTGCGTATAAGGGAAATCATAGAAAAATTTACGTATGGAGAACTAATTGTAACGAAGGTGTAAATAAGTCTTAGAGATGGAAAAAACAACACAATGTTTGGATTTGAAGTGAAACCATGAACTCCATCCTATTATGACCATATAAAATAAAACTCCCTTCCCTTCTAATTTGAAATAAACCCATGGCCTCCATCCCATTAAGTTGATATTGAACAAAATCCTTCCTGGCCTACATTTTGCATTGTTATTATTGTCTATAAAAAAAATTTGTATGGATATTGTTTTTTTGCTTGTATTATATATAAATATGAACCATAACCTAATAACTTCTCTAAATAAAAATTGTAAAAAGAGTGCAATGACTTCAATTACTTTAAAAAATATATATTTTTTAAATAGAGTTTGGATAATTATAATCTTACAAAAAATATGGCTATGATGATCATGGCAGTATTAACGTATGATACCAACATTGGTTTATAAAACCTTAAAAAAGGTAAGAAATAATCATCCCCATTCATTTCATTGATGACGATGATGACCTACATCATCATCATTTTTATCATCATCATCATCAGCAGCAGCAACAACACCATTATGATCATCATAACCATTTAATCACATCATCATCATCCTAATTGAATTTTTCATCATCATCATTATCGTCATTGTCGTCCTCATTGTACAAATCAAATTTCAATAAGATTCCATTTGATATGAGTCATCAGACATGTATAAATTCCATTTTCTGTAGCCTCTTGTATATATGTTATGCAATAAAGCATATCCTCTGAGCCAATGTGAAAGACAATGAACAAAGCAAATGAAAACCTTAGATTAAGTTATCAAGAATCCAATGGAAGAATAAGAAGGGGATTCAATCCCCTAATATTGGGATTATTAATGACATGTTATACTTGGAACCGATACATGATGAGGATTTGTTATACAATGATATAATAAAATGTGTCATGAAAGTTATATAGTATCAAGCGGTCTACATTCTAACCAAATTATGAGTTCCAAGGAGAAGAATTGATTATAGATTTAAAGAAAAATAATCAATTTCACTACTATGTGCATTAGCTTGATCAATTCCCCAATGAGAATTTGGGAATGACGGAGGGAAAAGGCCCCTCCAACAAGGCCCCGTTGGAAGTTGCAAAGGAAGAATATACAAAAGAGGAAAACCCTAAGGTTGTGGGGAAAATACCAAAAAGAGTCTCATATGAATTAATCTTTATCAAGAAATAGCATCATTGTAGTCACTAATGTTACCACTCAAAGTAACACTCCAGTTATACAACTCTAAACGCAAGTGTAAACTTAAGGAACTAAGAAGGGATGACCATTGTCACCACAACAATCCCCTTTATCACTTTGAGTCAAGTCTCCTTTGACATGAGTAGGAATCCCTAGAATACAGTCGCTAAAGCCATGACATGGAGACTCAAGATGATATGAATAGTTAGCTTTATCAAAATGAAAATTGTACTGTAGGACAATAAAGTGAATTTAGGATCAAGACTAGTTCCTATCTAGCTTAGGAAAATGGATTCAGAGAAGAAAACCAAGAGGGTTGAAAATTATATGAAAGAGGATAGTGATAAGTGCTATTAAAATGTGCTAAATCTTAGTTATGAATGACAAATAATATTTCTATAAATAAATATTTTGGTGCCATTATAAAAGGTGTTCTATTTATGTGCATGCTTAACACATAAAGGGTGATCTTACTTCAAATTAGAAACATTATGTAACCTTTAAAATTAATGACATAACATAAAGGATTCTGGCGCTATTCTAGGCATTATACCTAGCTCTATACTTGGCGCTATGTTGGATGTTGTCTAGGAACAATTCTTGAATATATTCCTTTATATATACCTATTTCTATGTTTGGCCCCTTTCCTAGGGAAATTCCTATTGCAGTACCTTCCAAAATTCCTATCGAAATTCCTCGTTCTATGTCTAGATCTATACCTAGAACTATGCCTAGTGCAATCCCTAGCACAATTCCTTCTGAAATTTATGGCTATTTTCCTAGCACAAATTTTGGCACTAATTCTGAAAATATGATTCATAACACTATCTAGGAGCTAAGGGAATCGTCACGATTCAATATTATTCACAAACTATGCAGAAAACTAGTAAAGAGAACAAAATTTTCACACACATATGGTTCCAATAACTTAATTGTCTATTACTGTACATCATGAAAATATGTGTGGTACATATTTATAATAAAATGGGAGAAAATAATTAGCCTTGAGAGGAAAATTGGTTGCATACATGTGGCAGGCTTAGATTGGACCTCAAACCTCCCTAGGTTGACCAATAAGCTCCCAAACCACCTCAAAAGGTCACGGATGACCATTTAAACATGGGTGAAGCATTCTAGGACATAAATGAGGGTATGATATGCATGGTGGAGTGCATGGGTGAGTGGGAATGGCCTTATTCATCATTTAATGGTCCAAAAGGGCCAAAAACCACCTAAATACATGCATGTGTGCCTTCGGTCAAACTAGTTCCCTATTTTAAGGAGTAGGAGCACCCCAAGGACTCAAATGTCATAAATGAGAGTGTTCATGCTCTTATTTGACCAAAAATGGGGATCTTGGGTGAATTAATGATTCCAAAACCCCCATATACCTTGCTAAACGACCATAACCAAGGTGTGGACCATATGACATAAGTACAAGACGATTGAAAATGTATCCTAGGTGTATTATCATGGTACCAATTTCTATTAATTCTATAAGACCCCACATTAGTCCTTACTTAGTACAACTTATACCATATTATTAAGGCCTTGGCAACTAAGGCTCAAGTCTCCTCTTACAAAAAATTATCTGTCGATGTAAAAAGGAGGAAAGAGGAAAAATATCAAGGGGAAATACTCCCTCAAGAATCGACATGACACAAACATGATCAAAATTTCTTCAATATGTATTATTTTTCACTGGATGAGATGAATGAAAAAATTCTTGGTGATATACTTCATGAATATGTTGTGGATGCCAAGATCAGCATGCATTAATGCATCAATGTGTTGTAGACAAAGAACATGTGTAGAGGCCCCTTGAAGGTCATCATTTGTTGATGGAGGACCATCATAAGAATGTGTTTTTATGCTTCCATACTCTGATTTGGAAGCGTATCAATAATGGAAAATATATCTTTTCAAACTCTTTCCCAAAAAGAACCAAAAGAATCAACAAAGTCAGCTTCATGTGTAGCTACCATATCATGAATTAAACCATGAATCCTCTTCTCAACTTGATGAAGCACCTTCATAAATCTATAAAAAAGCTCATGATTCTTCTGAAATATCAAAACAGAGATCATATACAGAAAAAAAATAAAAAAAATCAGAGATATAGTGTCTCCATGAGTGAATGGGTCCATAGTGGGAAAAAAGTGGGCAACTAGATCACACTGACAGTTGAGCGAACTTGGATGGTATGGAGATTTTAAATTTGAACCATAGGTGGTGAGATCAAGTCTAGAAATGTGGAAAAATGGTACCATGAAGTCCAATGACATGTATTTCCAACCAATTAATTATATACAAGACATAAAAACAACATTCACAAGTGACATAGTATTGGAAACAATGTAATTTTGATATTTTCCAACTAGCAAACTTGAGGGTTGTGGGTTATTTTGGGAATCAAATGGTTTGGGAAATGATTTTATGACTATCATAACCTATATATAAGATTGTATATCACCTTCATAATCAGAATAGGAATTATATGAATGGAGTGGGAAATATCTTTCAAAAGACAAGTAAAAAACTAGTGAAAAATGAGTAGTTTTTGGAGGAAGCTTTGGTGAATTGTTTGGGGTTTCTTCCAAGGAAGGGATGGAAGTTTCAGAATCTCATATGTTAAAATGTAAATTAAAAAAATATATATATATTTGAAGCAGATACATGGTAAATAGGTTTCTCCCTATCACCCAAAGCATACAAGCGCTTACCATCTTCTCGCTCCAAGGAGAGCTTGCACTCCTCTCTTCTTGCAAAATATGGAACATAAATAATTTTTTCTTCAAGGATCTTGGTCATGATGTCCATATTTCTTCTGAAGAAATATTTTTCATGATGTGAACCTCTGCAATAATCACATTTGGTATTCTCTCTCTTCCTCTTCATCCTCTTGGATTTCGAATCCTCGCCAGTTGAACTTGAGCTTTCCACATTCGAAAGCTTATATCCTTCACTCTTTTCTGCTTCGAATCCTTGGATTTATTCTTGCCTTTGGATTAATTTGAAACTCCTGAAGCAAGGTATTGATCCTTAGTGTATTTGATGGTACCCTTTTGAACTAATTTGTCTTGTTCCTGATTCAAAGATGCCATGAATTCTTCTAGTGGAGGCATTCTCCGATTTTGAACTATCATCTTGCTTGAATGGAATGTCGAGACAAATACAGATTACTTAGGCCTTGTATTCAAAAGGATAGAAAATACCATATTCTCATATTTCTTCTCAATTCCACATTGTTTTAGCTGAAGCACCAACGATTTGAACTTTGTGAAGAAATCCCGGATCATCTCAAAGTGAGATGGGAAATATGAGATCAACTCATTTTGAAGTTGGTGGCCTCTCATCTCATCAATATTACCATATAGTGAATCGATATTAAGCCAAAATTCATTGGGTGTGATAATATTGTCTACATGGAAGAGAAGATCCCTCTAAATATTGAGACAAAGCATCTCAAATTCCTCATTTAATCTGTTGAAGTACTTCTATTTTTCCACAGCAGAGTTAGGCTTGGTCTCAGTTCCCATGGTGACTCTATACAAGAATTTTGACCTTAGCTGGATCACCATTTCATCCTCCCATTCAAAATATTTGAATGGGGTAATTGATACATGAGTTTTCTCCATTACTTCTTGTGCAATAAGTGACAGAAACACAAGATGTACCTGCAATGCAAACACTTGAATTTTTTCAGGAAAATACCCTTAAAAACAACTAAAACACTCTGGATTTCATTTGCAACTCCAAATATCTCTAATACCATGTGAAAATATGATTCACAGTAATATCTAGGAGCTAAGGGAATCCTCACAATTCAATATTATTCAAAAACTATGGGGAAAACCAGTAAAGAGAGAAAAATTAACACACATAGATGGTGGCGATAACTAAATTTAATATTATTGTATATAATGTAAATATGTGTGGTACATATTTATAATACAATGGGGTAAAATCCTTATTCTTAGGAGGAAAATTGGTGGCATACATGTGGCAGGCTTAGATTGGACCTCAAACTTCCCTAGGTTGACCAATAAGCACCCAAACCACCTCAAATGGTAATGAATGGCCATTTGAATGTGGGTGAATCATTCTTGGACATAAATGAGGGTAGTGTTAGGGTACACAGGGTACTACCAAAGGACTGAACACTAAGAGAAACCACTTTACACAAATGAATCACATATCAATACACCAATGTTTGTCACGTGGTTAAATCCCTCGAGAGGGAAACAGTCCACGGCCCCAGCCAAATAGCTACTTGGAGCAATTTATTATGCAAAAGAAAGAAAGTTACATGAGATTATCATAATCGATCAACTAGCTAAGGACCCTCTATGCTCTTTAAATAGAGATCATAAACCAATCGGGTGTTAAGCCACAGATCAATGGTAGGTATGATCTAAGAGAAGTTGAACCGTCGGATCACTCTATGTCTAGAACATATCGTGACCGTCAGATTAGAATATTTACAGATGCATACTAATGCATATTAAAGAAACACACTTTTACCTAACGAATATATTACACAAGTTGATCTTAACTAACTCCCAAGTGTCTAAATATCCTAACATCCCCCCTGGTTTTTTTTTGTTGGCAAAGTGGTAGAACCCCCCTGACTAGTAGGATTTCCATTGGCTAAGTAACCACGAACCAGGGGCATCTAAACCATAAAAATCACCCAGGGATTGCACCCGGCCTGTACCACACCAACCCTTAACATGGTTGGAATTTTTGGTATTCGAAGGGAAAGAACAAGGCGGATGTCAATTCTGCCTTTTTACATGGTGATTTACAGGAGTAAATTTACATGGAACAACCTCTTGGATATGTTCAGGATAACTCTATCCTTGTCTGTGTCCTTAATTAATCCTTATATGGCCTTAAGCAAGCTCCTAGAGCTTGGTATGCCAAAATGGATAGCTTTCTCCTTGACAGTGGTTTTTCTAGATGCCATTCTAACCCCAATGTCGATACCAAGAAAGTAGGAAACCATCTCATCATCCTTGTTCTTTATGTTGATGATCTTATCCTTACTGGTAGTGACCCTAAACTTATAACCCATGTGAAATATAGTCTTAAGAAAAATTTTGAAATGTCAGACTTGGGACATTTGAATTATTTTCTTGGTCTCCAAGTCTTGCAAACCAAAGAAGGAATCTTTATTTCCCAGTCTAAGTATGCTTGTGACCTGCTTCGTCACTTCAACATGGAAGATTGTAAACCATCCCCTTCTCCCTTCTAGTTTGGAGTCAAAATTTCTGCCACTTGTACTTCCCCTTAAGTAGATTCCACCTTGTATCGTCAGCTTGTTGGTATCCTTTTATACTTGACTCATTCCCATCCTGACCTTTCCTTTGCCATTTGTCATGTTGCCCATTATATGAAAACTCCTCATGAAAGTCACTGGAAAGAAGCAAAATGAATATTTAGATATATTCAAGGTACAATTCAGTTTGGAATTCATTATAGTACAGGGGGGAAACCTTTTTTGGTTGGTTTCACTAATTCAGATTGGGTCGGCGATCCTGATGATCAAAATTCTACTGCAGGTTATGTTTTTAGTCTGGGATCTGGACCTGTCACTTGGGCTTGTAAGAAACAACAATCTCTTTCTCTTTCTTTAGCAGAAGCAGAATATCAAGCCGCAGTTAATGCCATTCAGGAAGCTTTATGGCTTTGGCAGATCCTTTCAGAGTTTGGATTTGAGCAGCAGCATCCTACTCCACTTTGGTACAACAATCAAAGTTCCATCAAGCTTGCCAAAGATCCAATTCTACATCAACACAACAAACACATTGAGCTACACATGCACTTCATTAGAAATCTTGTTCATGATCATGTTCTTGAAATGCTCTATTGCCCTACAGATGATCAAGTTGCAAACATCTTCACCAAGTCTCTTACAGAAGCGAAGTTTTCAAAGCTTCGGTCTATGTTAGAAGTTCAGGAATGTGTCCTTAAGGGGGGATAGGCTCTAATGCCTCATTCCTTCTACTAATAGTGTCACTTTTGTAAAACCTTCAATCCTATCCCAAGTTGTTCTTAAGGGGGCATGTTAGGATATTTAGACACTTAGGAGTTAGTTAAGATCAACTTTTGTAATATATCTGTTAGGTAAAAGTGTGTTTCTTTAGTATGCATTAGTATGCATTTGTAAATATTCTAATCCGATGGTCACAATATGTTCTAGACATAGAGTGATCCAACAATTCAACTTCTCTTAGATCATACCTACCATTTATCTGTGGCTTAATACCCGATTGGTCTATGATCTCTATTTAAAGAGCATAGAGGGTCCTTGACTAGTTGATCGATTATGAGAATCTCATGTAACTTTCTTTCATTTGCATAATAAATTGCTCCAAGTAGCTATTTGGCTGGGGCCATGGAATATTTCCCTCTCGAGGGTTCTAACCACGTGACAAACATTGGTGTATTGATTTATGATTCATTTGTGTAAAGTGGTTTCTCTTAGTGTTCGGTCCTTTGGGAGTACCCTGTGTACCCTAACAGGTAGGATAGGTGTGGTGGAGTGCATGGATGAGTGTGAGTGGCTCTGTTGGAGAAATTTACCTTCATACTCACTCCTTCAGTCAAATTGGCCTAGTTAAACCACTATCCTAAGTTTAATTGACATCAGTGGAGCATTAATTACCATCATCCCAGTCACTCCCACGCATACCTACAGTCAAGGAGGCTAACTTAGCCTTCTCCTAGAGTTAAGGAGGCTATCTGGAGCACTCCAGGGGTGATCTGCGTAACATTCATGCACCTAATTGCTAACTGGTGGTTACTTTCAGTTCAACCAATCAATTATAGTCAGTTAAGGCACCTCCATTCATTAAATATATTCTTTAATGATTATTTATTATTATTTTAATCAACTGGAGTGAACAAGGAGCCTTCACCAACTTCTGATGGTCAATTCAGCTTCAGCTAACCTCATCAGGGTTTATTGGAGTCATGCAGTACTAACACTTAATGATTGGATTGCTATGACATGTGTTTGATCTCCTTCAGTTGAGATTTAGTCATTTATTGCACTCCAACTTCAGTTAGGGTTTGGTGAGTCAATTAGGATTTTGGTCAAGTGGTTAACTGAGTGAGATTGCATGGCAAAGAGTCAGTTAAGCTAGACTCACTCACTGAATTCGAATTGTCCCTTAGGTATTCGAATTCTTCATGGAGTTAAGCTATTGCTATGCATGGAAATTGTAATCCTTTATTGTTTATATAATATACAGAGAGGAAACCTATTCGGTATTCCAGTTATTTCCAATTCATGAGTATTTGTTAATAATTCTTTGATGATTTTGATTCCTAGTTCCTAGATCATGTGCAAGAATTAATATGGTATCAAATCTCATGGTGGGATGAAGATCAATCTCTCAAAAAACAAGCTTTTTGATAGATTTCTCCATGAAATTTGAGCAATAGCTCAAAAATATGGCACTGCACCAAAAGCCAAGGCTTACCACTCAATATCCCAAGTAAAGAACTTGTTCATCAAGCTTGCTTGATTGACTATGTTGGGTGTGATGAAAGCCTAAATGTGCAGGCTGTCCGACCTTACGGTGCCTTTTTTGTTTTGATTTGCAGGTCTTAACAGGTACAACTTCGAATGGACTCATCAATCCCTCTTCTCACCCCATTCACAAGCTATTTGGAATGGAAGTTGAAGATGATTGCCTCTCTGAAGAGACGAGGTCTCTATGAGGTGTCTATTGGAATTGGAAGAGAGACTTATGAGAATGAGAATGACTGGCTAAATGACAGTGACAAAGCTTTTGGAACAATGTGTCTGGCCCTTGATGATAGCTTGTACTACCTTATTCCTGGTTCTGTTGAATACCCAAAGATTTTCTGGCCAATATTGGACAGAACCTTTGGCAAGCACAATGATGATCATAACAATACTTTGGAGATTACAGCCAGCACCACAAGAGTTCTTCACTCAAAACTCTCAGCCTCTACTCTCTCTGATGAAGTTTTTCAAGATGAAGATGAAGCAGAATCTTCTACACATTCAATTCGAATTGAAGAAAGTCTCCCTGAAGTGACTCCTTCTCCTGATGCTCCGGAAGTTCATGAGATCTCTGATATCTCATCTTCTCATATTTTTGAAACAGAAGAAGACATTTGAATCTCTAATATTGAAGAAAAATACTGCTGCACTTCCATGCAAACATTCAACGGTGATTTTCCTTTGAATTCTGTGCAAAATTTACCAGTAATTGCTTCCGAAAGTGAGGAGAAATTTTAATTTTCTTCCTCTAATGTTGCTGCTGGTGTGCAAATATGTAATAACTTGGATATTTTGGAAGAAATATCAGAATATAAGAGTGACACATTTTCTCCCCATGTTCTAGATCTTCCAACAAATTCCTGCAGGATTGCATGCACCAAAATTCAGAATTTTGAAGAAGAAGAACACTGTGCATCCACCGTCTCAGTTGACCATAACTTTGGATCTGATATGAACCTTATTGGATCTGATATGATCTTATTTGGATCTGATATGATATTGATTGGTTCAAAATTTCAGGTTCATAAACCTTCAATACTGCTTGTAGCTGTTCTCATCAACGATGTGAAGAAACAAGTACCTCAAGTCTCCTTCGAAACTGCTGCTGGGGATTTGATTTGATTTCATAGTTTTGGATTTGTTGTGAACTTATTTATATCTTATTTACATTCTGATCTGATATTATTTTTTTCATATTTTAAAATCTAAGAGCTTTCAGTCATGCTTGTAGCTGTTCTCACCAATTCCGGTGTGAAAAATCAAGTACCGCAGTTCTTCTTCAAATTTGCTTATGGGGATTTGGTGTTAGTTTCCTCTTATGAGGTTGCTGATATTTTATTTTGTGATTCATTAGCTATTTCAGAATCTATATCAGATTATGGAGCTCAAGCATTCGCTCTCCAGAGTCCCAGGGATTCTCTACCTTTGGTCCCAAGCTCATCTCCTCACAGAACTAGTAAAGAGGAAGACATTCTGCATCCGCTTGGACACTTGCTCCTAAGATTTGGGGCTGATTTTACCACTCATGGTTTTCTGTTCAAGGCTAAAACATATCAGTTTCTTGAGTGTTCCACACATGGTTCGAATCCTCAAGAACCTTTGCTCTCTCTTCAGATGATCATTAGAGGAAATTTGAGGTCTAAAATCGGCCTTATAATAAAACGTGCCAAAATAAGTTTTTGTGAGTTGGAATTCAAGAACCAATAGAATTTCAATAAAATAAGTCAACCATAATGGTTGAATTGACATATTTGTCATTAAAAAAAC
>LPNX010362652.1:526443-636265 GCA_001517045.1 Pseudotsuga menziesii | reverse complement strand
TGGGTCCAGTTTTCACCGTGCAGCTGTTTATATTTCTGATTCAATTGAGTGCATTGTTCTTCTTCCAAAGTGGAAGATTCCTCCAGACATCTTCACCAAGAGCTTTTCAGAAAAGAATTTCATTTACCTCCGTTCACTGTTGGGGGTGAGTTCATCAGGGTGATCCAGACTACTTTCAGTGTTCAGCTTGAGGGGGGTTTTTTTCCCACTGGGTTTTCCCTCTTTTCCTCACTTAGTTTGTTTTGAGCATTGTTTCAGTTGCTTTATTGTACAAGGTGACCTATGGCCTTTGTTGCCAGGGCCCTAGCATTTTATGCATCTATGTTTTCTAACTCTTCCTGAGTATAGCTTAAGGGGGGGTGTTGGAGACATTTACCTTCATACTCACTCCTTCGGTCAAATTGGCCTAGTTAAACCACTATCCTAAGTTTAATTGACATCAGTGGAGCATTAATTACCATCATCCCAGTCACTCCCACGCATACCTACAGTCAAGGAGGCTAACTTAGCCTTCTCCTACAGTCAAGGAGGCTAACTGGAGCACTCCAGGGGTGATCTGTGTGACATTCATGCACCTAATTGCTAACTGGTGTTACGGAGAGAAATTCCTATGGCTTGGGGTACCACAACAGATAGCTAGACTCCAGAAATCAATCTTTCCCAATATGCAATAGAAATAAAAACATCTAACACTAAAGGATCGAACCTCATACCTTATTCCGGACGATTGAAGTATATCCCCGTTGAGCTTTCCAATCTTCAGCTTGAATTGTTATAGCATGTCCTCAACAACAAGTAAACAATACAAGCATACTATATTTCATGGTGTTAGATCTATTCTAGCATATATAATCAATAATGTATAAGCATTTGACATATTCCAATGGATGCAACATTCATTCAAATACACATTACTAGACAGGAAAAGATATTTCTATTAATATGAATTAGAGATTACAAGTGACAACCTCTAATGGCACGTCTGCGAACCAGAGAAACTGAATCCCCCACTTGGGCCTCCACCACCTCAATCCTCCATCACTCCAATAGCAAGCTTACTAGCAAAGGGCAAGCTTGGGAAGAACACAACAGTGCTCCAAAGGGACAAAGGGATGCAGACTCAAGTATAGTTCTGGCAACAATGGACTATAGTTTTGGTACTCTCAATTCTCTCTTATTTCTCCCCCCTTTAATGTACCAAGGGGCTCCTTATATAGCTTCACAAGGGACAATGAAGGGTCAAATCCAAGCGATCTCAAGGCATATGGAAGGCCAGGAGCCGAATGAGTCGGATCCAAGTCAAGGAACTCTCCAAAAGGATTTGGATTATTCACACATCCCGATGTACGTGGTTATAGGGGTAAAACCCGTGTATGTACGCGGTTATCAGGGAAAAAGCTGCATATATCATCTTTTATATAGTTTTGGGGATGATCAATGATACATCAAAGGATAAAATGTGGTCCATTGGGTCTAAAGAGTTTGCAGCGGGACAGGGGAAGGCCATACAAAGTGTGATTCACCTAATGGGGTGAAAATATCTATAACAGATGCCCCCTAATGTATGAGATCAGAGGGGTTATATGATGGCTGAAATACATTATAATTCCATCCTAGAAGTGAAGTGATGAAGGTACCCAAATGGAAGACCAGCCACCCAATCAGCATAATACCATAATACAACTCTGCATATAACTGCAAGTACATATAGCAGTCCTGGATACATAAGAGTACAATGGCCATGAATAGGCATGAAACATGATAGAACATATGTGGTCATCGCCACGTACAATATACATAGATCAGAATCTCCATGATGAAGATATACAAAGTACAATGATCTCCACATATGCTGAAGATATATAACAGATCAATATCTCCATAGTGGCTGGAAATATCTGACATATACTAGAACAAGTCACGAGAGCTGAAATCTCATGAACACTGGCACGATCAAGGAGGTAGCATATAGTGGATGCCACCAATCTGGAAGGTCTTCTACACAAACCGCTACGAGTACATGTCTTACTATGCGAATAGAGGTGTCGAGGTCAAACATAGTAGTCCATCATTTGATTACTGGTCATTGATGTATACCGTTAACAGACATGAGATCACCCACCAATAATGAAATTGGGAATCAAGGTACTAGAGTGAAAACTAACAAGTGTGAATAAATCTGTTGAGGTCGAACACTTGAGAGAATCCATCGATCAGGGGACATTGATGTATTCCCAAAAACTGTCGATGGCGAGAGAACCTGCCACTGATGACTGCAAGTCTCAAGGCACTCAAAATGACTCTAGATTATAATCCCAGAATAAATGATCTGAAGTCGATGGGATGAAATCCGCTGGAAGGAGGGCATTAGGGCATCCCCCATCATCCAACATGAGGTACTCAGCAAGGCTGTATAATATGGAAGAACTCGATCATAAGGTGCACGAACCAGTAACTGTACCGGGAATGGCCGACATGCAAAGTCAAGATAACTGAGGAATGGCCGACTCAGGTTTCAACTTCCTTCGAACAAGAGCATAACGGCGTATGGTGACTGAATGAAGGTAGCATAGACTCGATATACAAACTGGGAAATCTCTATGACGCAGGAGGCATCAATAGAGGCTCCATAGGGACTGGAAGCTTAACCAGTCGATGGAGATAAAACTCAGATAACGAGTACAGCGCCTAAGTCAAACTATAACCCAACCAATGGATGTGATATACAGTGCTCTGTTCGAAGGCGACACGACTCGACAGCTGCCAAAGATAATATCTTTTCTTGTCCGGCTTTTTGGTTTTTTGATTTTTTTGGTCTTTTTCAGTTATTTGAAAAGATGGAAAAAAGAATAAACTAGCTTTATAGTTACAAACTAGGAGGAGACGAGTGTCATTAAGGAAAACAAACTAGTTCCAAGCAGTGGAACATACCTATGCTCAATGCAAGGATACATGTGTAGGATATCGACACTCGAGGGAAAATCCCCTTCCGGTTAAAAGGGAATCAAGCTGCGAAGGATATAAATAAAGGCTCTACATGGCTAGACATGAGACAAGCTTAGGCTATATGGCTGAAACGCAATGTCAGGGGAGCCGGCATAAAGCTCAATAAGACAGGAAAAGATCATGATAATGCATCCACAACTTGATACAAGGGGAGTCCGGAGGGAAAAAGGCCAACATAAGATGAAGAGGAGTATGAGGCTCTTGCTAAATGTCATGGCAATACTATACAACGGACTCCCACACCCTAAAGGGGGAAACATCGGCATGGGCACCAAATACAAATAAGGCGCTAACTAGGGTACCCATGTAAGGTGAGGCTCTACCACTCATATCATGCCACTTCTATAGCAGCAAGAAGGTTCCGTGACATAATAGAGTGGGTTCATACCTAAGGAAATAATGACATGGTCATAAGGTCATGCAAAATGCAAACGGTGGTGAACCTAACCTATATGCCAATGTAGACGTAATACCTGAGAAAGGCATGAACGGTCTCTGGCCACAAAAGAAGCATCCAACAGACAACTTCAGACCCAAGGAAGACCCAACCACACTCACAACCCACCCAGCAACTTCCCACAACATCAGACTCACCAAAAGGGAGGATGTATGCGACTGTATAAGGAACAGCTGTGTATGTACGCGCCTTTTGGCCAAAAACCCATGTATACACGCGACTGTTGGCCAAAAAACCGTGTATATAGAGAAGGCAGTGGTAAAAATCAGGTCAAGGCCAAACCAATAAAGGGGAGTGTCAATGGACAAACATAATATAACATGCGACATAGAAACAGAGAGAAACAAAGAGCAAATCAATAATAACAAGCCCATTGTGCCCCCAACCCCAAAGAAGAACAAAGAACATTCCCCAGTGGAGTCGCCAATTCTGTTACGGAGAGAAATTCCTATGGCTTGGGGTACCACAACAGACAGCTAGACTCCAGAAATCAATCTTTCCCAATATGCAATAGAAATAAAAACATCTAACACTAAAGGATCGAACCTCATACCTTATTCCGGACGGTTGAAGTAGATCCCCGTTGAGCTTTCCAATCTTCAGCTTGAATTGTTATAGCACGTCCTCAACAACAAGTAAACAATACAAGCATACTATATTTCATGGTGTTAGATATATTCTAGCATATATAATCAATAATGTATAAGCATTTGACATATTCCAATGGATGCAACATTCATTCAAATACACATTACTGGACAGGAAAAGATATTTCTATTAATATGAATCAGAGATTACAAGTGACAACCTCTGATGGCACGTCTGCGAACCGGAGAAAATGAATCCCCCTCTTGGGCCTCCACCACCTCAATCCTCCATCGCTCCGATAGCAAGCTTACTAGCAAAGGGCAAGCTTGGGAAGAACACAACAGTGCTCCAAAGGGACAAAGGGATGCAGACTCAAGTATAGTTCTGGCAACAATGGACTATAGTTTCAGTACTCTCAATTTTCTCTTATTTTTCCCCCCTTTAATGTACCAAGGGGCTCCTTATATAGCTTCACAAGGGACAATGAAGGGTCGAATCCGAGCGATCTCGAGGCATATGGAAGGCCAGGAGTCGAATGAGTCGGATCCAAGTCAAGGAACGCTCCAAAAGGATTTGGATTATTCACACATCTCGATGTACGCGGTTATAGGGGTCAAACCCACGTATGTACGCGGTTATCGGGGAAAAAGCCGTGTATATCATCTTTTATATAGTTTTTGGGATGATCAATGATACATCAAAGGATAAAATGTGGTCCATTGGGTCTAAAGAGTCTACAGCGAGACAGGGGAAGGCTATACAAAGTGTGATTCAGCTAATGGGGTGAAAATATCTATAGCAATTGGTGGTTACTTTCAGTTCAACCAATTAGTTACAGTCAGTTAAGGCGCCTCCATTCATTAAATATATTATTTAATGATTATTTATTATTATTTTAATGAACTGGAGTAAACAAGGCACCTTCACCAACTTCTAATTGTTGATGTATATGTAACTTCGGAATGTATTCTTCTATGTATTCTATGTATTGTAACCCGATGGTTATTTCGGGATGTTTCTATTATGCATTTGAGTCATGTGGTCATACCTCGATGTTCCGATCGGGAGGATTAATAATGTAATCAAGTCATGTCAAGTCATTAGGTAATTCCCCACTGTTTCGGGGCACTTGAGTTATTATACACTAATTAAGGTGTAGGCTCGAGTAGTAATTATTAGGGTTGAGCCTACGTATGAAATGGCAACTTAAGTGAACGGACTAATATAAATAGAGAGGGTGTGTCTCTCTATTTATCACTTGTGACTAACATCACTTGCTCTCTCAAGTGTGGCGCACCTTTGGAGAAGGAAATAATTTGGCTTGACAGAAGACAGAAGGCTACTGTTGTGTTGGGAGGTCATCTTACTGTTTTGGTTTTCACATCTTGTGGTGATACTATCTTAGAGGAAGTTGAGGGGTTTTCTCCATTTGTAGTTTCCCCTCCTAAATATTTGTGTCTCTTGTCTCATGTGATGTGCTTATGTTATTGTTGTACTTGTTATTCTCTCAGTGAAAAGATCCTAACATAATGCTAGCTTAAATGTTGAAAAACTAACACTAATGGTCAGTTCAGCTTCAGTTAACCTCATCAGGGTTTATTGGAGTCATGCAGTACTAACACTTGATGATTGGATTGCTATGACATGTGTTTGATCTCCTTCAGTTGAGATTCAGTCATTTATTGCACTCCAACTTCAGTTAGGGTTTGGTGAGTCAATTAGGGTTTTGGTCAAGTGGTTAACTGAGTGATATTGCATGGCAAAGAGTCAGTTAAGCTAGACTCACTCACTAAATTCGAATTGTCCCTTAGGTATTCGAATTCTTCATGGAGTTAAGCTATTGCTATGCATGGAAATTGTAATCCTTTATTGTTTATATAATATACAGAGAGGAAACCTATTCGGTATTCCAGTTATTTCCAATTCATGAGTATTTGTTAATAATTCTTTGATGATTTTTATTCCTATTTCCTAGATCATGTGAAAGAATTAATAGGCTCTAGGAAACATTTAATGGTCCAAAAGGGAAAAAAACCACCTTAATGCATGCATGGGCGCTTCTAGCCAAAATAGTTCCTTGTTTTAAGGAGTAGGAGCACCCCAAGGACTTAAATTTCATAAATGAGGGTCCTCATGCTCTTATTTGACCAAAAATAAGGAGCTTGAGTGCATTAATGAGTCCAAAACCCACATATACCTTGCTATACCAACATAACCAAGGTGTGGACCATATGACATAACTACAAGACAAATGAAAATGTATCCTAGGTGTATGATCATGGTAATAAGGTGGATTAATTCTCTAACACTAATGTTGGAACTATATCTGATGTTATGTCAAAAAAAAATTCAACATAATTCCTAGCTCTAAACCTAGTGCAGTTCCTGGTGTCATTTCTTTTGAAATTTCTAGCATTAGTTCAGGCGTGATACCTAGCTCTATACTTGGTGTTATGTTGAAATTTTTCTAGGTGCAATTCCTATCTCTATGCTTGGTTCTTTGATGGATGTTTTTCCTAGTGAAATTTATGGCGTGATTTTTGGCGGTAACCTTGGATCAATATATGGTGCTATGCTTGGAGCTATTATGGACATTTTTTTGGAGGCTATTCTAGGTGTTATATGGGATGTTATTTTGGACGTTAGTTGGGACACTAGATTTCTGGAATTATTCCAAGAGTTATACCTGGATCTATACCTAGCTCTATGTTGGATGTTTTATAGGTGCAATTCCTAGCTCTATACTTGGTGCAATGTTGGATGTTTTCCTGGAGAAATTCATGGTGCTAACCCTTGCTCAATATATGGTGTTATTATGGACATTTCTTTGGAGGATATTCTGGGTGCTATATGGGATGTTATTTTGGACATTAATTGGGATGCTAATAGGGACACTAATTGGGATGCTAATTAGAATCCAAAATAGCAATGGCGTTTTAAAAAGGATGTTAATAACTCCTTTAAAAATTTCAACCCATGGAAAATTTTCCACTTTGTCCAAAAAATGATGAAAATGCACTGAAAGTGATAGTGGTCAATGTTGGGCCCATAAATGGCCCCTTTTGACCACCCTTAATTACCTCTTTTTGTTCTATCCTACCCCATTGAGCATGCCAAATAAATGTTTTACCCCCAATCTACTCTTCAAACCACTAAGGTATGATTGGTCATTGTTTTATTTTATCAGTACTTATGATTGTGATAATTAAGGCTTCATATCTCTCAATGCCCTAACATATGATGGTTTATAAAGGTATTTTGAGATGTATGGACTGCAAGAAGATTGAGCTAAACATGCTACGAAAAGGATGGGCATTCATCGCTCAAGATTATCCCCATCCATCCTATCATTGCCCAAGGAATGCGGTTCTAGTGTGATATTCTAGGAAAAGTTGTGCAAAGGTAGCTGTAACAGAATGCGTCAGACTTGGAGGCCAACAGTGTGCTGCTGCTCATGTATAGCTGTAATCTGAGGATATCGTCACTCCTAGGGTGATTAACAATTTCCCTATATTTTCTATTTTTCATCCAGCCACATTTGTAATAGCTATTGTCATTGAGGGTGCCTAAAGATTAGAGATCTTCATGGCTGCCCCATAATAGGGATAGGATGTTATGATTTACATTATATAAATATGGAGAACTGTTTCAAGCCAGGGGTTGTTGAACACATAATCAATTCATTGTATTAACTATGAGGAGGAGTTGTGTAATCTGTCTGTCTTTTAATACAAGGAGTTACTTCATATCTAAAGGATTTTATGTGTTTTCATCCAGCATCTTTGTGTGAAGGTTGGGCCCACATTCCACAGGGATCACTGAGTTAAATTAGGCATTTCAATTATTTTTTCATGTGATGTTATGTTAATTTTATTTCTTTGTAGGAAGCTGTAACAAGTGTGGATTTCTAGTGTGTCGTGATTGCATCTCTTGGATACCTGTAGTGGCATGATGTGATAGTCAACTGAGTAGGTAATCATTCCTTATGCAAATTGTGTGGTAACTGTAACAACTCTATTCATCCTTAGATATTTTTAGTTGTTGTTTCCATGAATCTTTGCAGCTTGTCTCTTATTTTTATGATTGCAGAATTTCATTCCTGTACTTCGAATTCATAGAACAGTTGAACTTAATTTCTGTATTTTGAATCTCTAGACTAATGTTCAATTTATGTCTTTGGATTTCTGGAATAATCAGATTAAGATAGCTAGGTTAATCATTAAGTGGTTTGAAACAGAATTTCCCTTTTTCTGCAATTGTAGATTAGATGTGACTTTCATTTTTCCATTCTTATATCGAGAACAACAGAAGGTAATTGTGATTGCATTCCTTAGAAGGTAACTAGATTAAGTAGATTCTTGGGATGAGCATAGCCGAACACAGGATAGGATTGTTTAATTACAGTAATTTAGTGTTTAAGCATATATTGTGCATGTTATCCTTGAAATACAAGACTTCCCTGGGTTGACAATAAATATTGTACACTCTGTATGTGAGCTATAATTCACTTGCATATTGGGTGCCCAACATTTTGGCGTTGTTGCCGGGGAGGATAAAGATTAAACACCATCATTAGTGGCATCCTATAACTGTTTCTATTCAGTCTCTTTTATTTTTTCATTGTAATGATTTGGGTTGTATGAATACAAGAAGGGTAAATCATGATCATCTTTTGACTCCCAAAACCCCACAAAATACTAACAATGCAAGTGGTTGAGGTCATGGTCGAGGTCCACAACTGGGAAGAAGGACATTCATTGACAATATTGTTGACAAAACTGATTTATCCACCAAGGCTTGCCATCGAGAAATGCCTATCAGAAGAAGTCCTGCTGATCCTGGGGTGCCAGCATCAGGGTCCATAGTGGAGAACACATGAGTAGTTGCGACATCCTCAAATATCCCTGCAGAAGAGGATACAACCGGACCTGCTGGTAGAAGCTCGATCTACCACATTTACGAGAATGTTGTAACTAAAGAAGAGTGGACACAGTTCCACCAGAATATTGTTGATCAATAGAAGAACGAAGAAAATAATGAAGAAAGGAACGAAGAAAAGAACGAGGAGAGAAACGAAGAAAAGAACGAAGAGAGGAACGAAGAAGAGAAAACAGAAGAAGGAATGAGTAATAGACACGAATCTGATGAGGAAGAGGCAATGGGGGAAAAACATCATCATAAAGATCATTCCCTACCTGAAGGAACAGTGGCTACACTTCAATTCCTAATTTAGCAACCAAAAGGAACAGCCCCTATGAAAAATATATCACCATCGGTGTTGAAATATTGTAACTTCGAAGAATATTCTATATGTATCTTTTGTGGTCCCTGATGGTCGTACTGGGAGAACCACTTGTATTAATTTGTACCCTGATGCTTCTAATCGGAAGAACTAATAAGAGTCATGAGGTAGTCCCCTCCAATTGTAAAGGTGGGTCATTAGCACCCCAGTGTGATTACTTGAGCCTACATGTGTAACTTGAGCCTACATGATTTAACTTGAGCCTACATGTCAAATGAGTTAGTTAAAGTGAACGAATGAATATAAATAGAAGTGTGGTGCTCCTCATTTGAGACACACACTCTCACTTGTGTAGCACATGAGTGGAGAAGAGAAGTAGCTGGAGAAGGAGGAGGGTCAGGCTTTGATCTCCTTGCTGGTTTTATCTTTTATCTTTTTGGGGCATCTATATTGAGGAATATTTTGCTGGGTTTTTCCCTTTAGGGTTTTCCCAGGATAAATCTTTGTGTTCCTTTTGTATGGTTGTGCTTGTCTATCTTTCAAAGATCCTGTTTATATGCTTTTGTTATGAAAATGAAATGAAATACTGATGTCTTAGCTAAGCATATGAAAATTTAACATGGTATCAGAGACACCCTGAAAAGAAGACATTGTGCAGCTATAGAATCTAGGGATTCTTACTTTTTTGTTCTCTCTCCACAATTGATCAACAAAAGAAGGCTAGGCCGACTCTCCATTGAAGGGCACATCTTTCTGTCGAAGTGGAATTTGATTCCAAGCATTTTCAGTTTTCGATGCAGAAAATTAGGGCTTCTTGCAGAAGAAGAATTTTTTAGTGATCCCAGCATAGGATTTCTCTCCTCATCAAAATCGAAGTTTAGAGACCTGGATCAAGTTTTTTGGTTGGGTGAAACTCCAGGAAAGTCAAACCCTAGTTTGACCTCGAGCTAGAAAAACCCTAAATACTAAAAATGCTAAGTTCTGGTACATTCGCTATATCCTGATATTGGAGAAGTTTCAAGAGATGAAAATTTCATAGGAAAAATATAAAAACATTTTGTACACTGTATCCAAAATTCATCCTTAGATTCACTATATTCTGTGAGATATGGTCCCTCCAAGTTAGGGTTCCAGCCTCTTCTAGAACTCATCCCTAAACAGGACACCTGGGAACAATTGCTATAGCTTGGGCTACAGAGGTCCAAATAGAATTCCTGAAGATGTTCCACAAAGGGCACGGGCTGTAATTTCTATGGCCTAAAGTTCAGACCTAGAATATGAAACACTGACACGTGGAATTCTGTACAACTTCGCTGTTCTGAACAGTCCTGTAACAGGTCACCTTGGGAAAATGATCATAAATCCAAATTGGTGAAACCAATTCTAATGAAACTTGTGGTTCTGGATCAGGGAAATTCTAGGTTACCTCATTATGAAATTGCAGACATATAGGAGTAGTACATTTGGAGATATCATAGAAACAGTGACAGGAATTTCTGCAGAAGAAATTGGAAAACTAGGGCTTCCTGTTCCAGGAGCTTCCCTCCACTGTTTTCAGAAAAGGAGTACATTGGACATCTCCATTTGAAGAGATATATATTTTTATCCAATCATATTTGAAATATTCCAAGTTTTGAAAATTAGGGTTTCTCTGACAAACCCTAGATCAGCCAGCTCCAGAAGTAGGACGGACACCTCAAATCGGTAAGATCTAATCTTTTGCTATTTGCATTTGAGGTTCTCATTTCAAAGTGATCTATCACATCAGCTTGATGATAAGCTTGGTGAAGTTGAAAAATTCCAAGCATAGAAGTATTTGATCTCTCTGAAGAAAATGAATTAGACACCTACATGAGTAGAGAGGTTCCAGAGGGAGATGAGGCTCAAAGCCTTACACCAGAAGAACTTGGTCAAGGCCAAGAAGATCATTGTTGATTTAGTCACGGATCAACTTGTACCACAAGTGTCTTCCCTAAAGACACCGAAAGAGATGTTTGATTCCTTGACCAATATATTTGAATAACATACATCGGAAGATGACCTTAATAAACAAATTGAAGAGGTAAAAGAAGAAGTAAAGAATGCAGAAGTGGTGATAGCCACCTTGAATGGCCTCCCAGGATCGTGGGATTCATTCATGCGAAGAATGTATGCCAGAAGGAAGTGATTACTTTCAGCTCGACTCATAAGAAGGGAAGAAGAAGATGGAAGAAATTGAACAAGATGATAAAGCAGAATGATCAAGATGGAGTCTACCCATGAAACAAATAAAAGATAAGTATTCAATTGCCATTTCATGATATTATTTTGTTTTTATTCAGTTGATGTGTTATGCATGATAGATTTTTTGCATTAATGACTGTATACTACATGTGATGGGTAAGCAGCTCATGGTGCTATACAACTCTCCATCGCTACTTATCTAGAATGAATCCTCCTTGCTGACATATTAGTGCACAATCTCAATAATGTCATGATAGAGATGGAAGGCATCTAGAAAGTTTATGTGAGATATGGATGAATGTTGTATTGGCTAAATAGTTGCATGATGCTTAAGAATTTGTCGTTATGCATATGTTTTATGGAATATTTCTAACCATGCAGCTAATGCATTTGAATTGTAGGAAAGGTCCTATACAACCTCCTATAAGAATCCGAAGAACAAGTGACGACAATTCAAGATTCATTGCAATAAAATCTGAAGCTCCAAGGGTCAAAGACACCATGATGGAAGAAAGAGCTTTAGAGAGTGGTAGATCCACCTCGAAGGATGAATACCACCATGGGTATGAGAGATAACTCAAGATGAAGAAAAGAATGATATGAAAGAAGCTATGATAGTTGATCATGGGGAATGATGTATACAATATGATTTCGAGACATAAAGAGAAGTGCATAGTACCCTCCATATGGATCTACAAGAACAAGTGTACAAAGCAAGGTTCATGATTTGCCTCAGAAAGAATAGACTATGACATGACATACTTTATTGACCAGTATATATCAAGCATAGAACCACTTGTACAGAATGAAGAAGGAAGATGATACTCCACTTCAGGGGGAGTGACTATAGAAGATATCTAAGTTTGACATGGTACGACATGATGGATAGCTTCGTGTTGGATCGAGACTTTACCAAGAGTAAAGTAGGTTCCAACCTTCAAGGGTGAATGCAGAAGACTAGGATATGTTGATGACCTGACAAGACGAACTCATTGAAGATGTTATGATCAAATAATACTAGAATGATGTTTGCGATATAGTACTCAAACTAGAAAGAAAGAATGTGGTATCTTCCAAATGGATTTACAAGATAAAATATGCTGTTGATAGAAGTAAGGAAAGACTTGTGGCTAGAGGTTTCTATCAGAAAGAGGGAATTAATTTTGAAGAGACACTTACTCCAGGAAGTAAGGTACACTTCCTTCAGAACTATCATGGTATTTTCTTCCATGATGAAGTAAATACAAGCCTTCCTTAATGGAATGATTGAGGAAGATTTTTACATTGAATAGTCACAAGGATTTGAAGTTGAAGACAGATGGACTCACATATGCAAGTTGAAGAAGGCCCTCTATGGCCTGAAGCAAGCTCCCAGAGCTTGGTATGGAAGACTAGATAGTTTCCTGACAAGCATGGGCTTTGCCAAGAGTAAAGTTGATCCTAACCTTTACTACAAGGTTGTAGAAGATGAACCTGTCATCCTATTATTATATGTGGATGACTTATTCTTGACAAGGAATGAGAAATAGATCATGGAAAGCAAGAAGAAACTAGTAGAATAATTTGAGATGACAGAACTTGGGTTAATGCCTTATTTCCTAGGTCTAGAAGTATGGCAAAGTTCAGAAGGAATCTTTCTCAACCAGGGAAAGTATGCTATAGAGATATTGAAGAGATTCAATATGTTAGAATGCAAAGCCATGGCCACACCCATGGACTCCAACCTGAAGTTGTTAGCTGATGACTCATCAGAGTTAGTCGATGTGACTCATTACAAACAGATCATTGGGTCATTTATGTACTTATCAAATACCAGACCTGTTAGGGTTAACCTTGACTTGAGATCAATTCAAAGGTGGTTAGGTCTAGCACATGGTTTGGGCACATGGTTTGTTGTAGCCCATGGCATTGTCCCATGGTATTGCATGTGTTAACCTTGACTCGAGATTGAGTCAAAGGTGGTTAGGTCTAGCACATGGTTTGGGCACATGGTTTGTTGTAGCCCATGGTATTGCATGTGATTAAGCCTTTATAAGGCTTGAGGAAGCTCCATTGTAATTGTACTGGATGTGGGCATTGTATTGTGCTAGAAGAGAGACTATGAGAGCGTGAAGAGGAAGTGTAGCGGTTGTGCTGTAGGGCATATCCCTTCATCTTTCTGGACTGAAATAAAAGGACTGGAAAATTTGTTTGTGGACGTAGCCCATCGTTTGGGTGGACCATGTTATATCTATGTCTCTCTGTAATGTTTAATGTGTTTTTGCATCTTGTTTATTGATTTAACTGTATAATTGTTATTGCTCTACGGTCCTGTTTTTCTAACAATTGGTATCAGAGCCAAAAGGTCTATTTGGTTTGTAAACTCGTAGGAAAGAAGGCTTCCTGGTTCGAGTGGGAGCAATGGAGGAAGAAGGAAATTTTAGGGTCAATAAATTTAATGGCCAAAACTATCAGTTATGGAAGATGCAAATGGAGGACTATCTGTACCAGAAAGATCTGTACCTATTGTTGGGCAGAAAAGCAAAATCATGCCAGTGGCTATGAAGGATGAAGAATGGGAGGTTCTTGACAAAAAGGCACTAGGAACAATACGGCTGTGCCTGGCTTCGTCAGTGGCCTTAAATATTTCAAAAGAAATAACAATAGAGGGTGTGATGAGCACATTAAGTAAGCTCTACGAAAAACCCTCAGCTTCTAACAAGGTATTTTTAATGAAGCGTTTATTTAATATGAAGATGTCAGAAAGTGGATCTGTTGCTGACCATTTAAATGAGTTTAATACACTTACTAGTCAGTTAAGTTCTGTAAAAGTGAAATTTGATGATGAGGTTAGGGCTCTTCTAATCTTGTGCTCGTTGCCAGAAAGTTGGAATAGCTTGGTCATGGCTGTAAGTAACTATGTCCCTAGTTCAAGCAATCTTAAGTTTGATGATGTTGTTAGTGTTATTCTTAGCGAGGAAATGCGAAGGAAAAGCACAGGTGAGACATCAAGTAATGCATTGACCATGGAGAGCAGAGGGAGACAAAAAGAGAGAGGAAGGAGCCCAAGAAATCGCGGCAAGTCTAAAAAGGGAAGATCCAAGTCCAGATTCGGAAAAATAGAATGTTGGAACTGTGGTAAGAAAGGACATCTAAAGAAAGACTGCAGAGCACCAAAGAAGAAAGGTGAGAGGTAGCAAGAGACTACCCAGGAAGCAAAATTTGTAGCAAGTGATGTGTTACAAGATTCTTTGATTCTTGCATTAGGTAATACTAGTGATTACTGGGTAGTAGATTCAGGAGCTTCATGTCATGCTGCATCCCATAGGAAATTCTTTTATGATTATGGTCAAGGTGATTTTGGGCATGTGTTATTGGGGGATGATGAACCATGTAAAATTTTTGGAGAGGGTAAGGTATGAATTAAAATAAATAATGGAAATGACTGGTTGCTAAAGGATGTAAGGCACATTTCTGCTATGAAAATAAATCTGATCTCGACAGGGCAGTTGGGAGATGGCGGCTATTTTTCTACGTTTGGAGAAATGTGGTGGAAGGTTACTAAAGGATCAATGGTAATTACAAAATGAGATAGGATAGCTACATTATATTTATGTCCTCATAACACTGATTATTCTATTTATGTAGCTTCCACAGAAACAGGTGCAGCGTTGTGGCATCATAGGCTTGGCCACATAAGTGAGAAGGGGATGCAGATTCTCCACTCAAGGAAACTTCTTCCAGATCTAAAGTAGGTAAGTTTGGAATTTTGTGAGAACTGTGTTTATGGAAAACATAAGAGAGTTATATTTCTCAGGGTTGGGAAACAAAAGAAGAGTGAAAAGTTAGAGCTTGTCCATACAGATGTATGGGGACCAACTCAGGTACAATATCTTGGTGGCTCTCATTATTATGTTACTTTTATTGATGATGCAACTAGAAAAACTTGGGTTTATTGCATTAGACAGAAATCGAATGTGTTTGATACTTTTAAGAAGTGGAAAGCTTTGGCTGAGAATGAGACAGGAAAAAGGTTGAAATGTCTCAGATCTGATAATGGAGGTGAGTACTACAGCAAGGAGTTTGACAGTTACTGTTCACACAATGGGATTCGTAAAGAGAAGACAGTCCCTGGAACACCCCAAGAAAATGGCGTGTCAGAAAGGATGAACAGAACGATCATGGAGCATGCAAGGTGTATGAGATTGCATGCAGGGTTGCCCTTACAGTTTTGGGCTGATGCTGTAAACACTACTGTTTATTTAATAAACAGAGGGCCTTCAAGTGCTTTGGATGGTGGAATTCCAGAGGAGGCATGGACAGGTAAACAGGTAAAATAATCATTTCTGAGAACTTTTGGTTGTGAAGCATTTGTCCATATTGATAAAGATGATAGAACAAAGCTTGAGGTTAAATCCAAGAAATGTACCTTTATTGGATACGGGGTTGATGATTTTGGTTATCGCTTATGGGATATTAAAAATTGCAAAATAATTAGGAGTAGAGATGAAGTATTCAATGAAAAGTTCATGTACAAAGATCAGTTGCAGGGAAATAAAGAAGAAAAGGAAAACACAGAGTACACAGTGCTTGATGAAATCAAAGAAAATGAAGTTCCAAAAGCACCAGAAAATCAAGAGCAGCAGTAGGTACCTGAAACTTCTACAACTATAAGAAGGTCTACCAGGTTAGGTAGACCCCCTGAATGACTCTCTCCTTCACTATATTATTTATTGATGACTGATTCTGGTGAGCCAGAATGTTTTGAAGAAGCAATGCAGGTAGAAACTAGAAATAAGTGGGAGCAAGGCATGGATAAGGAGATGGACTCATTGGTAAGAAACCAGACTTGGGATCTGGTTAAGTTGCCTACAGGAAAAAGGGTATTGCAGAATAAATGGGTTTACAGGTTGAGGGAAGAAGATGGAGGAAAGAAGCGGTACAAGGATAGACTTTTTGTAAAGGGGTTTGCACAAACGAAAGGTATAGACTTTGATGAAATATTTTCTCCTGTTGTTAAAATGACTTCAATTAGAACTATTTTAAGTCTAGTGGTGGTAGAAGATTTGAATCTTGAACAATTAGATGTAAAAATGGCCTTTCTCCATGGGGATTTGGAGGAAGAGATTTATATGCAGCAGCCACAAGGGTATGAGGTCAAAGGGAAGGAGAATTTGGTTTGCAGGTTCAAGAAGAGCTTGTATGGCTTGAAGCAAGCTCCAAGGCAGTGGTATTTAAAATTTGATAAGTTTATGACAGAACAAGGTTATGATAGATGTCATTCTGACCACTGTGTTTATTTCAAGAGGCTAGATAATGGAAGATATATTATCTTGTTATTGTATGTGGATGACATGCTTGTTGCAGGGTCTAACATGCAGGATATAAATGTGCTCAAAAGTAAACTAGCTAAATCATTTGTGATGAAGGATTTGGGTGTTGCAAAGCAAATCCTTGGTATGAGAATAACAAGAGACAAGAAAAATTGCAAATTGACATTGTATCAAGGTGAGTACATAGAAAAGGTGTTGCAGAGGTTTAGAATGCAGAATGCAAAACCAGTCAGCACACGTTTGGAAATTCATTTCAAACTAAGCAAGCATATGTGTCCAGAGACACAGGAAGAGATAGATTACATGTCCAAGATTCCCTATTCATCAGTAGTTGGGAGCTTGATGTATGCCATGGTGTGCACAAGACTAGATATTGCACATGCAGTGGGAGGTGTGAGCAGGTATATGAATAATCCAGGTAAAGAGCATTGGAAAGTAGTACAGTGGATTCTCAGGTATTTGAGAGGTACCACTTCTCATGCATTATGTTTTGAAGGTTCAGACACTGTTCTACAGGGATATGTTGATGCAGATATGGCTGGTGATAAAGATAGCAGGAGGAGCACCACAGGGTATGTGTTCATTGTAGGTGGAATAGCAGTAAGTTGGATTTCAAAACTGAAACAGGTTGTTGCACTTTCAACAATGGAAGCAGAGTATGTTGCTGCTACAGAGGCTAGTAAGGAGATGATTTGGTTGTAGAGGTTCATGGAAGAATTGGGTAAGAAATAGGAGAATAGTAGGCTGTACAGTGACAGCCAGAGTGCCATTCATCTTGTAAAGAACTCAGTCTTTCATTCAAGGAATAAACATATAGAACTCAAGTACCACTTCATAAGATTTGTTCTAGATGAAGAACTGTTAAAACTGGAAAAGATTTACACTAGCTCGAATCCTGCAGACATGTTGACAAAGGGAGTAACTAGAGAGAAACTGAGTTCCTGCTTGGTTTCTATTGGCCTTAAAGCATGAAGGTGAAAAGAAGAAATTTTCCAAGTCCAAGGTCCAGCAAGTGCAACAGCGGTAGAGTTGTTGTGATTAGTCACTATGAAGGCACATAAAAATGTAATGGAGCAGTTTGCATGTAAATGGGCATATGGCTGTAAGACCTGGTAAGGCATGCATACCCCTGGTAACTCACCGGTAAAGTCAGGAGATAGACCTAGGTGATAGGGGGGTGTATGTAAGATTCCTCGGTAAATACTTGAGGGGAGTTGGTGATTACTCCAAGTCAAGTTTAAAGGGGGGATTGTTAGGGTTAACCTTGAATTGAAATCGAGTCAAAGGTGGTTAGGTCTAGCACATGGTTTGTTGTAGCCCATGGTATTGTCCCATGGTATTGCATGTGTTAACCTTGACTCAGGATTGAGTCAAAGGTGGTTAGGTCTAGCACATGGTTTGGGCACATGGTTTGCTGTAGCCCATGGTATTGTCCCATGGTATTGCATGTGATTAAGCCTTTATAAGGCTTGAGGAGGCTCCATTGTAATTGTCCTGGATGTGGGCATTGTATTGTGCTGGAAGAGAGACTATGAGAGCATGAAGAGGAAGTGCAGCGGTTGTGCTGCAGGGCGTATCCCTTCATCTTTCTGGACTGAAATAAAAGGACTGGAAAATTTGTTTGTGGACGTAGCCCATCGTTTGGGTGAACCACGTTATATTTGTGTCTCTCTATAATGTTTAATGTGTTTTTGCATCTTGTTTATTGATTTAATTGTATAATTGTTATTGCTCTACGGTCATGTTTTTCTAACAAGACCAGACATTTGTTTTGTTGTGAACACCTTAAGTCAATATCTTGTTCAACCAAGATGGGTTCACCTAGTAGCTGCAAAACATGTGATGAGATATCTAAAAGGGACTATAGACTTTGGTCTATACTATGATGGAAACCATGACTACAGATTGTATGGCTATATAGATGCAGATTGAGCTGGAAGTATCTCAGATAGGAAAAGCACATCAGGTAGATGCTTTTGGGTCTGTTATGAGTTCATGGTTTAACAAGAAATAGTCCAGTGTTTCTTTTAGCATGGCTGAAGTAGAATATGTAGCAGATTGCTTTGCTAAGTTGTGAAGCCATATGGCTTTGGAAGATGATATCAGGTCCCTTTTGACCTGAAGATAGATAGAGATGATGATGTTTCAGTATTCCCATATGAAGATATAGATGATGATGATTTCAGTATTCCCATACTGAAGATATAGATGACAATGATTTTAGTATTTCCATACTGAAGATATAGATGATGTTTCAGTATTTACATACTGTAGATTTAGATGATGGTGATTCCGTATTTCTATACTAAATATAGAGGTGATGATGCTTTCAGTATTCACATACTGGAGATACAGATGGTGATAGTTCAGTATCCACATACTGAAGATGTGGATGATGATGGTTTAGATGATGATGTGTTGACGAAACCTCTGTCCTGAGTAAAGTTTGAACACTTTCGAGACAAGCTTGGTGTGGTTCGAAAAGACCTTCCTGAAAGGGGGAGTAGTGATGTTGCAGTGGGATTGTATCATCCCTAGGCACTTGCCCTAAAGTGAGCTGGTGACCTCGGTCCTCGAGAATGAAGAGGGATTGTATCATCCTGGGACATGTGTCCATAATAGATCCAGTGAATTTGGTCCTCGAGAATGTGGTGGGATTGTATCATCCCTGGGCACTTGCCCTAAAGTGATCCAGAGACCACAGTCATCAAGAATGAAGAGGGATTGTATCATCCCAAGACATATGTCCATAATAGATCCGATGACTTCGGTCATCAAGATTGTAGCAGGATTGTATCATCCTTGAACCTTGGTTCAGAATGGATCCGGTGAACTTAGGTCATCGAGAATGTGGCAGGATTATATCATCCTTGAACTTTGGTTCAAAATAGATCCGGTCTAACTTCAGTCATTGAGAATGTGGTAGGATTGTATCATCCTTGAACTTCGGTTTAGAACAGATCCAGTGTAACTTTAGTCATCGAGAAT
This sequence comes from Pseudotsuga menziesii, assembly GCA_001517045.1. Lineage (NCBI taxonomy): Eukaryota > Viridiplantae > Streptophyta > Pinopsida > Pinales > Pinaceae > Pseudotsuga > Pseudotsuga menziesii. Next base: position 616,449 of record LPNX010362652.1, on the reverse strand, counting down.
GTGGCAGGATTGTATCATCCTTGAAATTCGGTTCAGAATGGATCTGGTGTAACATCGGTCATCGAGAATGTGGTAGGATTGTATCATCCTTGAACTTCAGTTCAGAATGGATCTGATGTAAATTCGGTCATCGAGAATGTGGCAGGATTGTATCATCCTTGAACTTCAGTTCAAAACAAATCCGGTGTAACTTCGGTCATCGAGAATGTGGCAGGATTGTACATCCTTGAACTTCGGTTCAAAACGGATCTGGTGTAACTTCAGTCATCGAGAATGTGGCAGGATTGTATCATCCTTGAACTTTGGTTCAGAATGGATCTGGTGTAACTTCACTCATCGAGAATGTGGTAGGATTGTATCATCCTTGAACTTCGGTTCAGAATGGATCCGGTGTAACTTCAGTCATTGAGAATGTGGCAGGATTGTATCATCCTTGAACTTCGGTTCAGAACGGACCCGGTGTAACTTTGGTCATCGAGAATGTGGCAGGATTGCATCATCCTTGAACCTCAGTTCAGAACAGATCTGGTGACCTCGGTTGTTGATAATTTGATAGGATTGCATCATCCTTGGACTTTAAGTCCAAAAGAGATCCAAAGACTTCTTTGTCTTTGTACTGTGGGCTGCTGATGATGATGATGATGTTTCCTGATTGAAAGATCAGAGTGTGATGATGATGATGATGTTTCTGATCGAAATATTAGAATGTGATGATGATGATGCCGTACTAATCGAAAGATCAGAGTATGATGATGAAGACGTACTGATCGATAGATCAAAGTATGATGATGATGATGTTTCTTGATCGAAATATCAGAGTGTGATGATGATGATGATGTTTCTAATCGAAAGATCAGAATGTGATGATGAATATATCTTGATGATGATGATTCCATACTGATTGAAAGATCAGAGTATGATGATGAAGATGTATTGATTGAAATATCAGAGTATGATGTTGACTTACTGATCAAAAGATCAGAGTATGATGATGATGATGATGATGTTTCTGATCGAAAGATCAGAATGTGATGATGATGAGATCCTGATGATGATGATGCTGTATTGATCAAAAGATCAAAGTATGATTATGATGACGTACTGATATAAAGATTAGAATATGATGATGAGTTGATGTTAAAGTATGATGATGTTAGGTTGATGATGTTTCTGATCAAAAGATCAGAGGCTGATGATAATGATGATTTTGATTGAAATATCATAGTGTGATGATGATGATATTTTGATGCTGATTTTTTTATGATGATGATGTTGATGTTTTGACAATAATGATATTTTGATGATGATGATGTTTTCATGATGATGTATCTGATCTAAAGATCAAAGTATGATGATGATGTTGTTGCTGATCAAAGAAGGGTAAAACTACAGAAGATGTCGTCGAAAGATGCTGCTGATCGAAAGGTCAAAGTGTTGAAGATGTTGTTGAAGATGTGTTGATCGAAAGGTCAAAGTACTAAAGGTGTTGCTGAAGTTGTTGCTGATCGAAAGGTAAAAATACTGAAGATGTTGATGATCGAAAGATCAAAGTACTGAAGATGTTGATGAAGTTGTTGCTGATCGAGAGGTCAAAGTATTGAAGATGTTGATGCTGATCGAAAGGTCAAAGTGCTGATGGTGATGTTGCTGATGTTGTTGATCGTAAGATCAGAATATGATGATGATGATGATGCTATTCGAGAAGTCAAAATACTGAAGAAGTTGTTGCTGATCAAAACTGTCAGAGTGTTGCTGTTACTAAATAATGAAGACTGAAGATGAATACTACATGATTTTGAAAAGCTTCCAATGAATTACAGATGTGTTACCCTACTGATGTTGATGATGTCCTCTATCTCTCTCCTACTATTGTTGTTGATGCTATTGTAGAATACCCTTCTTGTTAAGGGGGAGTGTTGAAATATTGTAAATTCAAAGAATATTCTATATGTATCTTTTGTGGTCCCCAATGGTCCTACCGGGAGAACCACTTGTATTACTTTGTACCTCGATTCTTCTAATCGAAAGAACTAATAAAAGTCATGAGGTAGTCCCCTCCAACTATAAAGGTGGGTCATTAGCACCCCAGTGTGATTACTTGAGCCTACATGTGTAACTCGAGCCTACATGTCGAATGAGTTAGTTAAAGTGAATAGATGAATATAAATAGAAGTGTGGTGCTCCTCATTTGAGACACACACTCTCACTTGTGTAGCACATGAGTGGAGAAGAGAAGTAGCTGGAGAAGGAGGAGGGTCAGGCTTTGATCTCCTTGCTGGTTTTATCTTTTCTCTTTTTGGGGCATCTATATTGAGGAAGCTTTTGCTGGGTTTTTCCCTTTAGGGTTTTCCCAGGATAAATATTTGTGTTCCTTTTGTATGGTTGTGCTTGTCTATCTTTTAGAGATCCTGTTTATATGCTTTTGTTATGAAAATGAAATGAAATACTGATGTCTTAGCTAAGCATATGAAAATTTAACTATTGGTGTTGCCTCGCTTCCATGGAAAAGAGGCAGAGGATCCAGATGAATTTATTTTCGATTTTTGATATCCTCTGTTGCAACTACAACTACGTCACCGATGCACAGAAGCTGAAGCTCTTCCCTGCCACTCTGAAGGTCAATGCATTATGCTAGTTCATGAACCTAGGAAGTGGAACTGTCACTAATTGGGATAGGATGAAACAGGTGTTCCTGGATAAATATCAAGAATATTGCAACACCAAGGACAAAAGAGAAGAATTGTTCAAAATGGTGCAGAAGGAAGATGAAAGTCTAGAAGATTTTGTAGAGAGGCTCTTATACAATGTGCAAAGAGCTAGACAAACGAACATAGGGTTAGATGTGCTTAAGATAATCCTGCTTCATGGGATTATGAATGATTGCCTAGATATGTTAAACCTGTTAGGAAAGGGAGATATCTCCAAGGAGTCATTTGAAAATATTGTGGAATTATGCAAAAGGTACTCCAGGGGATCTTCCAAGAATAATAGGTGGGACAAACGGGATAAGCTAGAATGCGATGTCTTTGACAGAACTCAGAAGTCATATAATGGAGGAGCCACCTATGCAGATATAGGCAAACTCCTTGAAAATTTCAAAACAGAAATGATGAGCTCTATCTCCTCGAAAATCGACATCCTAAGGGAAAAGCAAAAAAAGGTAGTAGAGGACCTCACAATAGGTGTGTTCTACCCTCGATGTAGAAAGAACCACCCTCTGAAGGAGTGTCTTTTTTAAAAGGTAGAAGTGTGTCAGCTGTGCGAGCTAAACCATGACACAAAAGAATGCCCCTCACTTCCCCAAGTGAAGGCTATTCTGCAGGCATCAACTCCAGAGGTAGAATTGGCCTACTTCATTGCACAAAAGAAAACGTGGCAGCCTCGAAACCAAGGTATGACCCCAGACTCGTTTACATTTTTGAATAAAATGAGTAATTGGAACAATATGAAAAATGTCAATACACAATTCCCTTCATCTTATTCTCAGTGGAACCCTTCTCAAACTTCAATGCAAAATTATAACTCATGGAATCCCTGGACATAGCCACCACACCAACCAACTTCTTGGTCTCCTGGATGGAAGAATTTCCATCCAGGGAATCAGTTTCCTCAACAACCTCCACATCAAAAACAACCATACCCTCCTCAATATCCTCAATACCCTCATCAACAGTTGCAGCTGTAGTTGCAGAACAATTCTGCCCCTAATATACCGATACGACCGTAGCTACCTACTCAACCTAATCCTAACCCAAACAATAAAATAGTCCATCAATTTGAGATTTTCAACATCCATGCCTACTCTCTTTCTCCTGTGCCTTGCAACGATATTCGCTTACGATCAGGGAAAATAGTAGAGCCTGTAATCATAGAAGATGTTCCACCCTCTGTACATGAAGAAGGGATGAATCTATAGCATATATCTGATACAAACCCCATTATTGAAGATGCTAAACATCCCACAAATGGGATGGATGAGACACAAAATGATAAATCTAGCGATACACAACCTACCCAACTGATTAGGCAACCACCATATCTCAAGAGATTAATGCTACCAAGGGAAGTGGGACAACCCCAGTTTAACCTCTTAGTGGAATTAAAGAATCTTTATGTTAAAATACCCCTCCTTCAAGCTCTTCAAGATGTACCTATCTATGCTAGAACTGTTTAGGACATGTGCACAAAGAAACTAGGGATGAAACCCAGAGTCCCTCCCACTATCCACGTCATAGGGAAATTATCTGCATTAATAATAGGAAAATCCCTATTGGCCAAATATGACAATCCTGGGAACCCCACTGTCACTGTGCAGATTGGGCATACACAGATACCCAACGTACTGGTAGATTTAGGAGTAGCGATTAATGTCATGACAATCGAAACTGTAAGAAAACTTGGGCTCACTAATATTAGGCCAACCCCCACTGTTTTAGAACTGGAATATAGATTCACAATTAAACCTAAAGGAATTCTAGATGATCACGTCATCTCAGTTGACTCTTGGGAGTATTCTGTTGACTTCTTAGTTTTACAACCTAAGTCGCAACTGGGAGGACACCCATTGATCTTGGGAAGTCCTTGGTTAGCCATAGCTGATGTTTGCATCAGCTGTCAATCTGGATCTATGACCATATCAGATGGCACCGAAACTAAGAACCTCTCTCTCTATCCTCCAGCTAGGCCGAGTCTAGAAGCTGAAACTTCTTTATGGATGGAGCCAGAGGAAGAAGAGGGCATTCAGCCATTATTAACTCTAGGGAAATCCTTAAATTTTGAAGATGAAACTGAAGACAATCCCATTAATAACTTCATTAGTGAACCCACCTCAGTAAATAAAGAATTTTATCAAATCTTGAACATTACTCTAGGTAAGGAAGAACAAGAAAATCTCACAGAAGAAGCACTAGTCGGTGACACACACATAATCCTAGTATTGAAAAACTTGAAGGGTATTCCCATTGAGGTAGAGTCTAGAAAAACCCTGAATATTAACCCCAGCCTCTCCTTAGATGAACAAAAGTGCTTGATCAGTCTCTTGAAAGAACACAAGGGGGCATTTTCCTGGGAGTATACAAACATGAGGGGTATTCCCTCTAACCTATGCACCCATCATATTTATATTAAAAGCGACTCCCGGCCTATGTGCCAAACTCAATGACGAATGAACCCCAATCTTAGGGACATAATAAAGGAATAAATTCAAAAACTCTTGGAAGCAGGATTCATATATCCTATTTCAGACAGTGAGTGGGTCTCCCTGCTCATAATTGTACCGAAGAAAAATGGTAAATGGAGAGTCTGTGTCGACTATAGGGAGCTGAAAAAGCCACACAAAAATACCACTTTCCCTTGCCCTTTATTGATCAAGTACTTGACACCCTATCAGGGAAGAATTTCTTCTCCTTCCTAGATGGGTTTAGCGGGTACAATCAAATTCAGATTACTCCTGAAGACCAACATAAAACTACCTTCACTTGTCCCTGAGGAAAATTTTCTTACAGAGTGCTTCCCTTTGGTTTATGTAATGCACCAACAACATTTCAAAGAGCTATAATCAGCATATTTTCAGAATTAGTTAATGACAGTATGGAAATTTTTATGGATGATTTCACTCCTTATGGCAAGGATTTTGAAGAAGCATTGGAAAATTTGAAGAAATTTTTAACTCACTATGAATAGACCCAACTCTCTCTAAGCATTGAAAAGTGCCATATGATGATGAGTGAAGGAGTAGTATTGGGGCACTTCATCTCTGTTTATCGAATTCAGGTGGATCCCTCAAAAATCAAGGTAATAAAAAATATACCTACTCCCGCAACTCAAAAAGAGGTGTGAAGTTTCCTAGGACATGTTGGATACTACCAAAGATTTATAGAGAATTTTTCCAAACTTGCTTCTCCTTTGTTTTCACTGTTAATGAAGGATGTGTAGTTTGTTTGGAATGAAGCATGCCAGACAACATTTGTTAAGCTTAAGGAGAAGCAGTCGACAACTCCTATCTCAAGAGGGCCCAATTGGACCCTACCTTTCCACATTTCTTCAGATGCTTCTGATATTGCTATTGGAGCAGTTTTAGTACAACAAGATGGTCAAGTATCTTATGCAATTTATTATATTAGTAAAAAATTATCCCCTATTGAACTTAATTATAATGTCACCGAGAAGGATTTATTAGCTATTGTCTACTCCATTAACAAATTTTGATACTACATTACTGGATATCCTACATTTGTGCACATTGACCACTCTGCTGTTAAATATCTAATGAACAAACCCGTCACTAATGCCAAAGTGACTAGATGGCTCTTATTATTACAGGAATTTGATATTACCATCATAGATAAACCTAGAAAATAAAATGTTGTCGCTGATTTTTTATCTCGTTTCACTAATAGTGATGATAATTTCCCTGTTGAGGACTCTTTTCTAGATGAACATTTATTCGTAGTTTCAGCCCATTCCCCTTGGTATGCATATGTCACTAATTACTTGGTTGCAAGAAAGCTTCCAACACATATGTCCAAAAGAGAAAAGAGAAAAATCATCCAGCAAAGTACCAGGTATTGTTGGGTAAACAGTCACCTCTTTTACACAGGTCCTAATCTTGAAATTAGAATATGTGTAAGGGAAGATGAAATATTTCATATACTGAAGGCCTGCCATGATGAACCTTGTGGGGGACATTTTGTAGACAGAAGGACAGCACACAAAGTGCTAAGAATGAGCTTCTATTGGCCAACTCTTTTCAGGAACGCAAAAAGATATGTTCAGTCTTGTGATAGTTGCCAAAGGATGGGTCATCCCAACAGATTAGATCAAATGCCTATGCAACCACAATCAGTAATTGAACCCTTTGATAGATGGGCTCTGGATTTCATTGGCCCTATTAGTCCTCATTCCAAGAAGAAAGCATACATCTTGGCCTGTACCGATTATATGACCAAATGGGTAGAAGCTGTAGCTTTGGCGAAGGCTAATGACCAGGCTATGATCGACTTTCTATATAGTGAAATATTTACCCATTTTGGGGTACCTAAGGAAGTAATTACTGATGGGGGACCGTAGTTCATGTTGCATCAATTTGAAGCTTTGTTACAGAAGTACCATGCTCAGCATAAGGTAGCTTCACCTTACCATCCCCAATCCAATGGCCAGGTGGAAAGCACTAATAAAGTTATTGAATCTATCCTTACCAAGATAGTAAAGAGCCATTGTAGAGATTGGGTTGACAGGATTTTGGAAGCACTATGGGCATATCGCACCACTTGGCATACCACCACAGGTTTCTCTCCTTCTGACTTAGTATATGGAAAAAGTGTCATCTTCCCAATTGAATTTGAAATCAAGACCCTAAAGACAGCCACAGAAGTAAACCTAGATGTAACTGAAGCCCAGAAAAGAAGATTGAACCAACTGAATGAACTGGATGAGAATCAGTTAGCTGCAGTGGACCAAACAATGTTAATTCAACAATAGAGATCCAATTGGCATGACCGATTCATCAAAAAGAAGGTCTTCTATGAGGGAGACTGGGCACTACTATACGATTCCAGATTCAAAAGAGATTTCAAGGGAAAATTATGCACAAGATGGCTGGGCCCATACCTAGTAGACAGGGTATTTGATAATGGCACAGTCTACCTAGTAACTATTGATGAAAACCATGCACAATTATTTGCCAATGGTCACAGGCTGCGACTGTACCGTAAACCAATTTCAAAGGACACATTTATCTCACAAATTGTCGCTGATCTAGATTACCAACTAGCATAAGGGTAGGAATTTCTCTTTGCCTCTGTCAATCCTTAATTAATCACTGTAAATCACGTATGAATCATTGTACATAAATAATAGCTGGTTTTTTTTCGTTATGTTATCTTTTTTTTTTGCACTTGATATTTTTTTTGTTTTTCCAAAATTTGTAGGGAAGCGCCCAAGGATGATGGTTAAATTGGGCCTGTCGACAAAAATTCATTTTTCTATGCCTTCCCACACCAATTTTTTTTTTCCCTTAAATAAATTTGTCGCAGCTGCGACACCTTTTTTCCAACAGCTACAACACCTTTTCCCAACAATTGCAACACCCATTTTCCAACAACTGTAACACCCATTTTTTTTTCGACGGCTGCAATACCTTTTTTTGGCAGCTACAACACCGTTTTTCGATGGCTGTAACACCATTTTTGGCAGCTGCCGCATCATGAAACTCCACCTTCTTCCATTTCCACACACTGTGACTTGGTTTTACTTTTGACCATAAAAACCCATTTCCCGTAGCTCCAGCGCAGTCACTTTCCGTTCGCTTAACATTTTCTTCCCTCTTTTTCGGCGGCTGCGGCATCTCTTCTGACAGCTGCGACATATTTTCCAACAGTTGCAACATCTTTTTCGGCTACTGTAACTCTGCTATATTTAGCTGATTTTTTTATCATTGAAGGCCGTGTCTCTGCTTCGATTTCTTTATGACCTGCAGCTGTGACTCCTGTGTTATTCACATATCTTTTTGCATGCTATCAACTCCTCTAGATATGGCTCTGATTCCTGATGCCGGCAATTTGACCCATAATGTGATATTTATCGTATTTTCGACCATTTTGATATGATGGTTTTTGCTTCACCAGTGGAAAGATTTATTATAGTACCTCCATAATAATGATTATATTTAATGACTACACAGCACACAAGTTCAGCTTCCACAATGTCTGCAACCACATGTTCTATTACTCTCCGAAGGACATCCAACGCACATTTTCAAAGGTATGGCTTTGATTAACCACTTGATTAAGTATCAATATGATTTAACAATATCAGTCATACCTCCCTTGTTGTGCCCATTATTGCATCGATTAATTCTCTACCTGTGCGACGTAAAGACTAATTATGCTACCTAATAACTACCACCTTTTCCAATTCGGAATAAAATTTCAAATAATCCGGTGCGCTAAAACTTTCCAAATTTGCCTAACTCTCCTCTCAGCGGTCCATGCATACTCTGTGTTGTAACCTCCATTGTCAGAGTCTGTAACCTGTTGAACTACAAACTAATTCCAAAGTTAGAAACATGGGGATTTTGGCTCGTTATGAACCTTCAAACACATGAGAACTCAGGAGAAACACTGCAGTCTTCACTATCTTTCAAGCTGCAGGTTGGACAGAATTTTTTGAACATCTGAATGGATTTCACCGTGAAGTAGCCTTACAATTTTCTCTGAACCTCACAGAAACTCACTCATAGGTTTGGGGATTGCGCATTGAAGTTTCCGAAGCCATCATGGCTGAGGTCACTAGTATTCGTCAGGTGGGAAGGGCTTGGTTTGGACGTCGAGTTCCCACTACTGCAATAGTACAGGACTTTCTAATAGAGGGGGAGCAGGTTCAAACAACAAAAAGGGGGATAGTATTACAGTCATTTCCACAACCATGGAATCAAGTCCCTGTTTTCCTCAATAAATATATCACATGTGAAGGTAGGTACCAAACAGTCTATAATTCTGAATTCCCTTTACTATCTCATCTTCGTCATAGAGTTTTGTTAAATATTCCATATTATTTGCTCAATGATTTATATGATATGGCGTGGTTTGTTTGAGTTTCCAAACATCCACTCTCCTCACTGACCCACCATGGCCTCATTAAATTAATACTATTAAGGGCCCTTGCTCAACACAATATAACCTGGGAGAAATTTACATCTCAAGTTCAGGAACCTGCTCCTTTGCCCAGTATTCCAATAGAAGAAGAGCAGGTCCATCCACAGTTGGGGGGAAATGAAGCACAACAGGAGGCTCAGAGCCCCTCCAATATAGTTTGGGGGGGAGATGAGACTGGATCATAGGATCAAACAGGGGTACAAGCAGAACAATTGAGAGAAGATGTAAATGAAAACCCTATGGAAGAACTAAATAACAAGGTAGCTCTGATAGTAGAGGGTGAAACTAGAGCAGCATTAGATGATGTGACAATTGAACCTGAAGATGACAGAGCCATGGAAATGGAAGAAAATACTGATTTGGTGACCATTGAATCCTCACCTGAATGGGGAGGAACTTTTATTGAGGAAGAACACCCCGAGGAACAAGGAAATGCTAGAACTGGGAACATTCCTTCTACCTCAGCTGTGAATATAGAAACTCCAGTGCCACAAAGAAAAAGAAAGAGATCAAAGGATGAAATTAAGATATCTCCACTAATAAGAAGGAAAAAAAATAGGTCGGTTGCAGTAGAAAAAGCAGCAAGGAAAATATGGGAAACCTTAGAAGCACAAATTCAGTTCCCCATTCTTGAACCTAGACCAATTGATGCCCCATAGGGGCCAGTCGAAGAAGAACCCCAAATTGAAGTACTTCTGTTCGAAAATAGGCTATTAAAAGAGGAAGTCCAAACACTCAGAAAGGAATTGGAAATTTGGAAAGAAGCGTGTAGAAAATAGGGTGAAAGGAAGCTGCACACATTGGTGGAGGCTGCAAATCAATTGGAGGGACCAAATCCTACCGAGCCTGGAAATGAGGAAGAAAGAGTGGTTTGTACCACCTATGGAGAAATATTTAAGGAATCAGGCCACAATATTGTAATTCATGCCTTTACAACACAATAGTCTGCACCTACAATGGGGGAAGTTGCAGAGAAAGAAGATGCTGTCACACAAGAACCAGCATCTTTAAATATCCTTGCTGAAGTTGCCACTAACTCTAGGACAGAGGAACCAAGGGATGAAGTTATTCCCGATTGTATGGATGAATATTGCATGTGACCCCTGAGTCCTCCCATGACATAGAAATTATAGAAGTGGAACCACAACAACAAGGAAATGATCGGGTTGAACAGGGTGCTGTCACACAAGAACTAGCATCCTTGAATGTGCTTATCCAAGTGGCTATCCAAATGAGAGGAGAACCAGGAATTGAGGGCACTCTAGAGTTTAATAAATAATTTTGTACTATGACTCCAAAACTATCCCATGACATAGAAATCATAGAAGAGGAGCCACAAAAATAGGGAGATGAAGAAGTGAGTCAAGATGTTGTCACACAAGAACCAACATCCTTGAAGGTTGCAATAGGGACTCTTGAAATGCAACAAGAAAATAACCCTGAAGTGGATGTCATTCCTGATATGGATTGGAGTGAATATGAACAAGTTCAAACACAACCTTCAGGTGATACTAAAATCCTTAAGGAGCAGCTGCATACTGAAGAAGACATCCAATCTCAGCAGCAGGAGGAAAAAGAAGAACATGGCTCTATCACACAAGAACTAGTAGCCTCACAGCCTTTGGATGAGATAGCAGCTGATAATCAGGTAGAAAATGGAATTAAAATTCAGGAGGAAGTTGCTCCACAAGAACCAACATCCTCATAATTAGCTACCACAATTTCCATGAGAGAACCCCAGAAAGAAGACACTGTTACACAAGAACCAGCATCTCCAAGAGTGGTGGATGTTGTTGCTGAAGAGAGTCCAGAAAAGGTTGCTGTCACACAAAAACTAGCACCCCCAGAAATAGCTTCAGATGTGCAGAACGTCCAAAGTGGCACATCAGGTGACAAGGTGTGGATTGATCCCCTTCAAAACTTCATTGACCTGTATTCTGACAAGGAGGAGCATCATGAAGAGGAAACCCTGAACCCTACAGCATAAATCTTAATTCTGAGAATGGAGGTAATAAAATGGAAGAGTCGAGTGGAGGAATACTAAGAAGGGATAATTTCCCTTACTAAGCATAAAAATATTATCAGGTTATTGGAGGAGAAATGGGTAGAAGAACATGTTATCATCAGATCTGCTCCAACAAAATTTCAGTTTCTAGCAACATCCAAATGTCAAAGTGACCACTCAGTTTGAAGGGCCTTCTGGCAGCACACCGTGGTGGATACATGGAATCGTCACAAAGAGAGAAAGAACCTGCTCCTTTTTTATGGAGAGCCTCTAATTTCTTGAAGTGGGTAGAGTTGTGTCCTTCTAAACCAAAACTTGGGCATGCATTGATGCGACTGGTCATAACTTGTCATTTCATGACTCATGCCTGTGAGGTTGAGTTGCTCATTCTAGCACATCATTTCTACCAAACATTTGCATATCTTGATGGAGAAGCTGAGAGAAGGTCAAAAGCCTCTAGTAAGAGAAAAAGTCCCTCTGAACATTCTAGGTCTCCCTTTAGTTTCTGGAATTTATGCAAGAGACAATAAAAAGATGTGTTTGCATTTGGGTACTTTCTGGGACACAGGTCCAACTCTAAAATTTGCCTACAAGCCCAATGATTCATGGAATCCATTCAGTGTAATTCTTAAAATAGGAATTGGAGAATGGGGTTCTCCTGCAGGTGCTGCCATGACCATGAGTGCAGAAATTAATCTTCTGGGTAGGGGAAATCCTTTCTTTTTCCTTAAGTTTAAGCCCCAGTTTGGGGATTTCACACTCAATCAGTCTACAAGATCTTCACTTGTATTTCCTTCAAAGCAAGGAGAAGAAGGGGGTTTGTTTGGGCCCATAGTTCACAAGCCTTCTTTGTCACAAGAGATAACACCATCAAAATTTTCATTGAAGTTTAATGGATTTGAAAATAAGGAAGAAGAAGGTCTAGTTTTGAGAAGACCCCCGACCTGGAAAATGGCACAACAACCCCAAATCCATTAGAAAATGGTGGGTTCGCTGTTAGTTTTCCTGAAGATGGACTTCACAAGTACCAATTTTTGGATCGGATCGGTAATCTCAAGGACTTTTGGTCATTTCAAGTAGAAAAATTACTGGGACGGGTGTCCTTTACTGCATAGAGCAGTTTGCCCATGAGAAAGCATGCAATCGTTCAGGTTCGATGGGGTGTAAAGCTGCCTTCTGATTTGTTTAAAGGGGCAGAAGCTGGAGATCAGTCTGGGTTAACCTTATCTAAACCGCCTTGCCTCTTCTTGGACAAAGTCAGTATAGAGAATGTCGAGCAGAGGAGATATGTAACAAGTAGCAGTTATTATGGTAGCATGCAACCACCTCAGGAAGATCTGATGTTTTCCATCATAAGGGAGGAGGCCAATGAGCTTGCTCATATTATAGGCATATGTTGTTCAATGAAAAGGCAGTTGTATTTACTTCAAACTAAAAATAGAGTGTTGAAGAAAATAATGGAGGACATGAGATCTGAGCTTCAATATACAGGGGTTGGAAATTCGACCAATAATTTGTCCAGTTTGGAGACCAACTCATGGCAGAGTCCCCTTGCAGAGTTTAGTGACAGGAGTGAAAGTCAACCTTAACAATCTTTTCAATATTCAAATCAAATGTATCCATGAGGTAAAATGAGCTGATGAAATTGAATATCTCCAAACATATTTAAATCTACATTCAGAGATTGTTCCTGCAATTTTGAAAAAGTCTGCAAAGCCTCTTGGTAGACCTATTGGTGGTCCACTTGACGGTGATCGTCTTCCCAGAGGGCCTCGCTTTAAAGGAGGAGATAGACCACATTTTGGAGACTGGGAAGGATACCATGGAGGCCCTCCTTGAGGAGCACCTAGAGAATTTGGTGACAAGGCTGGGGTACCTGCAGAATTTTAACCTTCATTTAGAGGCTCGAGTGGAAGACCAAAGTTTGGTCGTGGAGGTTGTAGCTATGGTGCTGGACTAGCTTGTCCAGCCCTCAAGTAATGGCTTCATTTTTATCTATTTTTCCCTTTAAATTTAGTTGGAAGTTCTTATTGTTAGACACTGAGAGGGGGGTTGAATCAATGTGAAGGAAATTTTAAACTTTTCTTAGCTTGTCACAATTAAATACCAATTCATTATTCAACAATCTCATAATCACTTCATTATTCACATATTATAGCATTTAAATCATCAAGAACCATAACACAGAAGAACACAACACAATGTAATTTTGTAATCTTTTTGTATTAGTTGCGGTCCGGCTACAACCGTTAGGTAAAATCAGCACCTGCTGATACATAGAGAACCTACTCTTCATCCAGGACCCTGCCTAGTTTTCTTAGACCCTGCTAAGAAGGGTTTGAGGTATCCTAACCTCAAATGCAATTCAAGATTGCATTTACAATTTAAGCTCACTGTTCACATCAACATCATATGTCTCTTCAATCTTTTTTGCTGCTGGTCAATACTGCTGATAATCTGCTCAACACTCTCATCAATACTGCTACAACCACTTCTCAATCTCTGCTGTACATCAACGCTGCTCATCAATCATTTTTGTTCAATACTGTTGGTCAATCTCATCAATATACTGGTCAATTTGTTCATCAACGCTAGTCATCATGTCTGTTGATCATCTGTTTATCACTACTGCTCAGCATCTTTGTTGGTCATCAATCTGTCCTCAACCATGCCTTCAACTTGTCATTGCCTTGTCACACTATCTGTCAACACATAAATTGTTCTCTGTCATTAACTTTTGCTTATCAACATATCATTCTAATGTCACATCCAAGTGAATCCATTCACTTGTCTCTGTCAAATGTCTTATCTTCAATCTGCTGAAGGTTAACATCCTCAACTAGTCCCAGATTTCAAGTATATATCAGTCATCAAAAATCATTAATGCTAGCATCATCAGTGCATGTGCATCATAGTGCATGAGAATACATCAACATCATAGATTGCTCATAGAGTATAGATCACAACTCCACTGTACTATGAAATCTACTAGTACACACACTTGTGCACTTCAACACATACACACACTTCACTTAGTGTACATCTTTGTGCCTGCTCTGTTCACACACTTCCACTTACTGTACACTTATATTTCATCAATATCACTGAAGTCACTGCATATCACATACTACTGCATACATCTCACTTCATATACCACACTTGTATACTCTTGCACACTTCATTGATCACTCATTATACATCCATTGCATATCACTTACACATACTATTGTTCATATACTTATGCCTCATTGTTTATCGTTGTACATATACTCATACCACACTACTCACTCATTTTACATTCATACATGTGTCACTTGTCATTGTTCACAGAAGTACTGTCATATTGTCATCATCAAAGGTATGTGTATGTATCATAGCATGTATCATCTCATGACTATTTTCACATCATTTACTTGTACAGTAACATACCCTTTACTGTATATACATATACTCACTGTATATAAGCACATTACATACACTTGTCCACTTATATCTCTGTACATACAGAGTTCATTCACTAAACATACACACTCACTTTACTTGTACATACATAATACTGTAATCACAACACTGTACATCTATGCACTTATCTTTTCTGAATGTACCCCATTCATTGGCTGAGTGTGTCACTTGGGTTGCTGCTTTGTCATTATGTCACTACAATCAAGCCTTCATATTTGCTCCAAATTCTAAGTTATGTTCGCATGCCAAGCTATTCTAATACACAGGTGTTCAGGCTTATATCATGTCACCATAGATTCTATTCATGCCCATGTCAAAGATGCTTATTCAAAGGGTCTGCTAAGTCATCAAAACACTGTTCAAAACATATATCATGCCCAGTCTTTTCAATCATTCACCATCCCATAAAATCATGTTCGTGCTGCCTTTAAAATCCATGAAATGCTTGTAACATTCACAAGCTACCTCAACCTCTGTCTATCTGAATTTCAGTCCTCCATATGTTCAACAAAGCGTCCACCTAATTCTTCAAACTGCTGGTTCAGTGATGTCCTAAAGCCCAAAAATCAGAGACAATAAAACTTACCAAAAACTGAGTAGAATTTTTGCAAGATAGGTCACCACCATCCATGGCTCTCAAGCTCATGAAATGAGATCCACATCTGTCCATAAAATCTGCTAGAGTTTATTAACCAATTTGGAGTGTCTTTGGGGCTTCAACATCTTCTAATTGGTCTCGGATCATCACAAAATTCTTTACCAACCAAATTCATGCCTCCATCAATCTTTTGAATTCAGCATGATCTGGATTTCCCATACATTCCTAGAGCTGTACCCTTTCAAAGTTTTCACATAGCCAGGGCTGGTGTTGACTGCTTGTTTAACCTCCAAATTTTTACTACTACTCCCGCTGAGATATACTGATATTAGTATATTCTAGTGTAAGGAAGCCCTAATCAAACCACCTTGGGACTGTTATTTCGCAGCATGAAATAACTTCAAACTGTGTCAACCTTTGGATGAACCTTGGATTGTGGAAATAGGTTCAAGGATTCAGACTGCAAAGAAGTTTCAAACTACCAGGTTGTTATAGGTTTTAAACCAAAAGAAATTTTTTAAGTTCTGTGAGAATGTCTCCTGTGACCCCACCGAAGGAGCTTCCTTATATCAACGAAAATGTGACTACTCCCACTCCTTATTTCTTGCCTCAGATCAAAACATTCAGTGAGTTCTTAAAGACTTCTTCTGCTCCTTGCTGGCATCCTTCATGCATCCAGATGCTAGAATTCGAGTGCTGGTAATATGCTGGTTAAAAAAAAACCAAGAAGAAATCAACCATAGAAAATGATTGTCACTGAACCAGTGAGCTGCTGCCACTGATCAAATCCAAAAAAATGATGTTTTTGTTGACTGAACTAAGGCTTCAGTTGACTGTGCTGAAGCTGCAGTTCACTATACAAACCCTCTGTGACTGAGAAAAGTGTTGTGGGTGACTGTCTGGAGGTTCGGGTGCATTGTACAAGCCCTAGCAGGGCTGCGGCCTGCCTGGGAGAGGCCTTGAAGGCTGCTGTTGAGGATTGGCCTATTGTAGAATGCCCTAGATAGGGCTTGGCCTTCCTGGTGAAGACCCTAGCAGGTTTAGGGCCACATAAAATAGGTATCAGAGATGAAAATGTCTTGGATTATCCGTGACTAAAAGAAATGTTCTGCTACTCATCAATTTCCACAATGACATTTGCCTCAGTCCACAAATTTATTTTACTTCATCTTCGTTGAATACCCTTGGATCAAGACCAAAAAGAAAACATTTCAGACTGCTACTCCCAAAAATTTCCTCAGTCTAGCTGTGGCTTCCTCAGACAAAAAAATCTCAGAGCTCCACCGAAATTTACATCCAAAAAGTGAAGATTTGAGGGGTTATTTATACTAAATTTCTCACCATATTTCATTGGGCTGACCTGCTTTTTTTAATATTATTTTTGGAGCCAACTTTGCAAAGTATTTTTTTATTTGTAATTATGGGCCGACTTACCAAATAACAATTTGATTTTTAATCTTTTCTTGTATTAAATGGAGCCGACCTTACAGTATAGTGTTTCCACGTCATTTTGCACATTGAATAATTGTTTGAGTAAAGGATGTTCACTAGCCATGTCCATAGTAAACACTAGGCTTGAGGATACCTCTATGCAATACCATGGCTTAGCCATAACAATCAAAGACAGGGGATCCATGGCCTACATCATTTACAACATACCAAGGACTCCACACACATGAGCCACACCATCTTTGACAAATGACCATAGAATGGGTCATTTGTACCACTTCATCAAGCTTGTCCACTACAAAGGTAAGTAGTTGCTCCATGGCCTTCATGGGCATCAATGATAACTGAAAGAGCCAAGTCACATGTTGACATCAATGACAACTTCATCAACACTTATCTAATACAGATACAAAGATCTTGTCTGATCACAATGAAATGGATATTGATGGCACTTTTCGTGAGAACTCTGACATGCGGCTTCAGGCTGGAAGTGGTCAGATTTCCCCTGTGACCAATCCAAATGATAATTCAAGTGTTAACTCTTCAAGTCCGACTTGAGGATACAGATTCAAGGATAGTTTTTGTTTCTAATGTTCACTTTGCAGCAACAAAAGAGGAAATAACCAAGCATTGCAGTTGCTGTTGAGAAGTGCTTAAAGTTATCATTTTAACTGATGCTGCAACTGGCCAGCCAAAAGGTTTAGCGTACATTGAGTTCTCTTCAAGAGAAACAACTAAAATTGCGTTGACTTTGAATGAGACATCATTTATGTCACAGATGTTGCTGGTTTTATTCATCTATATCGGTTTCCAATCAAAGTTTGAGGCTCCATTTTAGAGGCTCCATTTAAGTGTTTAGAGTTATAGTTTGCTTGTGAAAGGAATTCTGTTTGTTGACAGATGTCTCTTTTAGTTTACACTTGTATTAAAAAACTATTTAAAAGGGATTGGCCTTTCTCTTTTTGAAAGAGCTTGGTCCATAGAAATAGGATCTTATAGCTATTTTAGAAACAAATAGATGTTTTGTATTTAAGGAGAGTCTCTAGATGAGACAAGAGGGGGGCTCTTCCTCTCATAAGGAAGCAAGGGGGTTGGAAATTTTGGAGTTATGAACGCCCAGTTTTGATCACTGTCTGTATAGCATAAGACACTCTACAGCTTCAATACAGGTTCTAATTTAAATGAGCATGACTATGATTTGTCTCTATTTGTTATGAATTTTGTTTTTTATAATTTATCATGTATATGGTCCATTGAATCCCATTACACTGATTCTTATTTTGAAATGCAATTATCCTTTATACTTTCAAAAAACAAAGGCAGTTTTATTTCATGAATTTATGATCGTAGTTACTGATATATTGGACTTTGTGTTTTGTTTTGTGTTATACAGTTCCTATATGGTTTCATGATCTTCTTATAGCTCTGATTTCACACCAACCTAGTTCATTTATATTGTTGTGTGATTTTTCCAATACTTTTGATTTCATACCAGCTTGGTTTTTAGTTTGATTTCATTGATTTGTACATTTCTGAAAAAGATTTCCTTAAGCTTGAACCCCTGTAGTCTAGGTTCAATTTTAGGGATAACAGAACATATGACCCAGAGACTTTGAGAAGAAGAGCTCCAGATCAATTTAAGGGAGCTGAAAAGTTCCAGTCTATGCAGAAGGAAAAAGAGTAGATGTATGCTCTTTCTCAAGAACTCCTGGGCACTAGGGTACCTTCTTCTTCTTACCCTGTCTTTCTGTTTGAACAATTTGTTTGTTTTAAGTTGAGAGCTATGAAAGAAGGGAGGTCATTTGAGATAGCGACCTCAGCAAAAATTTTGGAAACGTTTTTAAGAAGCAATTTTGAAGATCAAAATTTGTTGTGTGAATTATATTTGCATGAGATGGCTTGCCCTCTGGACCGCCATTCAAATCCTGTCCCTTTTTCAGGAGATGTTCAGTTGAGGGCCTTTGCTTCTTTTGTGAGCAATCATGCTCAGTGGGAAAGGTCTTTTCAAACCTTTTCTCACAATGAAGCTCACTCTAATCTGTGGGTTCGAAGTGAGCCTTAAAATCAAGGTATTTTCTTACTCGACACAGGAGTTTTCTCTCATGCCCCATCCAGACTCGGCACATAATGGAACTGCAGGATGAAGTTATTTCTACCTGTACCAACCATATTTCTACACACCAACAAGCAGCATTGGAAGGAAGTAAGCATAGATGGCAGGTTTCCTCTCCTACACTCAAGAGCAGAGACCCCTATAATTTTAGAAATTTTGAACAGGCACTTTCCAAGGTTGAGGGTTATGTTGGATGTATAAGGGAATGTGGGGCTAGTTGGTTGGGCCTAAAATTTAAATTTCCCCTCATATGGTGGTCAAAAAAACCATATATGATGGATTTCTCACTAACCAAGGTAGAAGAGCAGCGATGTTGGAGATATTGGATTTCCCACAGAGGGCTCATAGAAAAAGAAGGGACATCTGAGTTCCCCTACAACTTATCCTCTCTCCATGATCAAAGCACAGTGCAAGATTCAAATTCAGAATAATGGAGGTTGTTGCATGAGAACATGAAACAGGACAGTTGGGGGGAGATGTTGGGCCCATAAATGGCCCCTTTTGACCACCCTTAATTACCTCTTTTTCTTCTATCCTACCCCATTGAGCATGCCAAATAAACGTTTTACCCCCACTCTACTCTTCAAACCACCAAGGTATGATTGGTCATTGTTTTATTTTATTAATACTTATGATTGTGATAATTAAGGCTTCATATCTCTCAATGCGCTAACATATGATGGTTTATAAAGGTATTTTGAGATGTATGGACTACAGGAAGATCAGGTTGAACATGCTACGAAAAGGATGGGCATTCATCGCTCAAGCTGATCCCCATCCATCCTATCATTACCCAAGGAATGCAGTTCCAGTGTGATATTCTAGGCAAAGATGTGAAAAGGTAGCTGTAATAGAATGTGTCAGACTTGGAGGTCAACAATGCGTTGCTGCTCATGTGTAGCTGTAACCTGAGGATATTGTCACTCCTGGGGCGATTAACAGTTTCCCTATATTTTCTATTTTTCATCCTGCCACGTTTGTAATAGCTGTTGTCAGTTAGGGTGCCTGAAGATCAGAGATCTTCATGGCTGCCCCATAATAGGGATATGATGTTATGATTTACATTGTATAAATATGGAGAACTATTTTGAACTAGGGATTGTTGAACACATAATCAATTCATTGAATTAGCTGTGAGGGGGAATTATGTAATCGTTCTATCTTTTAATACAAGGAGTTACTTCAGATCTAAAGGCTTTTATGTGTGTTCATCCAGCATCTCTGTGTGAAGGCTGGGCTCGCCTTCCACAGGGATCACTGAGTTAAATTAGGCATTTCAATTATTTTGTCATGTGATGTTATGTTAATTTTATTTCTTCATAGGAAGCTATAACAAGTGTGGATTTACAGTGTGTCATGATTGCATCTCTTGGATACCTGTATTGGCATGGTGTGACAGTTGACTGAGTAGGTAATCATTCCTTATGCAAATTGTGTGGTAACCGTAACAGCTCTGTTCATCCTTAGATATTTTTATTTGTTGTTTCCATGAATATTTGTAGCTTGTCTCTTATTTTTATGATTGCATAATTTCATTCATGTACTTCTAATTCATAGAATAGTTGAACTCAATTTCTATATTTTGAATCTCTAGACTAATGTTCAATTTATGTCTTTGGATTTCTAGAATAATCAGATTAAGATAGTTTTGATAATCATTAAGTGGTTTGAAACAGAATTTCCCTTTTTCTACAATTGTAGATTAGATGTGACTTTCATCTTTCCATTCTTAGATCGAGAACAGTAGAAGGTAATTGTGATTGCATTCCTTAGAAGGTAACTAGATTAAGTAGATTCTTGGGATGAGCATAGCCGAACAGAGGATAGGATTGTTCAATTACAGTAATTTAGTGTTCAAGCATATATTGTGCATGTTATCCTTGAAATACAAGACTTCCCTGGGTTGACAATAAATATTGTACACTCTGTATGTTAGCTGTAATTCACTTGCATATTGGGTGCCCAACAGACGCTAAAAAGGAAGATAAAAGAGACATTAATCATAGGGTTTTGTTATAGTGTGTGTATTAATTATTTGTCCATCTTATCATATCATACTTAGAATAATAATTATTCCATACATAATGATGATCATATGTATTACCCCAGGACATATAGTCATATGTTAAATCAATTCACTCTAGGGGTAGTTAAGGCCTCAAGGAGACTTATAACAATTAGTGACCATGGCTAGCAATATATCACATAGTATAACCACCTCAACAAATGGATGTCTATATTCTTAATACAATGCAAGACTTTAATCTGGATACAACAGAAGATCATCTCCACAATAAGAGATCCATTCTCATAGGATACCTTCTGTGGGAATACTTGACTTGATATTACTCACAAGTATAGTCTTGATATTACTCACAAGACTCATCTTGATATTACTCACAAGATTTACAATACAACATCACCACCTCATTCATATGAGGATACATAGGACACTATATGACTCACAAGTCTTACTTGATATTACTCATAAGTCCAGAGAATGACTCCTCATGTTGTATAATCAACACTCCCTCTCAACGAGGGAGACATTCTTTTATTTACCAGCAATTTCTTGCCATACCAATATTATCTAAAAAGTATCTAAACTTCATTACTAATAGCGACTTGTTCAAAAATTTGAAATCTTCTCATTAGTAGCTATGTACTGAAATTTTATTTTTACATGACCATGCGTTCTATGAATTAAAACCTCATCTCAATGTGTTATATCATAATACATAGTTTTTTTCCCATTAACTATTAACACCTAATAACTATAGGATTCAAGTCTTTCACCCTAGTAGGTAGCATCCCAAGCTACACTAGTCCTCGATAGGTAGTACTATTCGCAAAATACATTTAGCTTATGTAGTACTAACCACAATACACATAGCTAATCCCAAGCTATATAATAGGTTTACTGTGTATTAAAATACAATAAATAACATATTCTAATGTACCTCAAGGATATTCTAACATGTTCTTATAAAAAATCATAAAATACAACAGGACTTCTAAGTACCTTTAGAGACCAATCATCTACTTATACATAGTAGCAACATCTAGATTCAATCCAGAATGCAATTTCTCTAAACTAGAAACTATGGATTTCATATCCATCATAAAAACCACATTAAATGTGTAATTTTCATGCATAAATAAAATATTATATTTTCTTTGAATTTTCAACATTTGTTGACTTCAAGAACCTTCTATTAATTTATTATAACTTCAAAAGATATTCCTAGTAGTATTTTATTTCCCCCTTCGTGAGATGAGTTTGGTCTTGTCAGTTTCATTGAAAGAAGAAATGTAAATCTTTGAATGTAATTTGAGTCATTAGGACCCAAGTGTCATTATAATAAATTCTATTTGTAATTTCTATTTGGACAAGTCATCCCTAACAGCTAATGAAGTTGGCCCCACCAAGTTAGAATTCAAGTCAACATGAGAATATAAATAGGAGGCACCTCCTCTCATATGTACTCACTCAAGTTTTTCATAGCGAGAGAAAGAAGTAGTAGTGCATCAGAAAGGATGGAGTAGTTATTGTCTAAGTTTTACACTACATTGGTTGAGTTCTATACTGAGGAAGTTTTGTGGGGATTTCTCCCTTGTGGTTTCCTTGAGGAAAATATATGTGTTCTTGTGTTCTTATGTTTTTATGCATGTTGTTCTTTCAATGATATTCTAGTGGCTAATTGTTTTAAGATATTGTTTAAGAAATTATAAATAAAAATCAACATGGTATTAGAGCCACCCTGAAAGGCGACACTGCAAAACTAGGGTCTATTTTTCTTAAAAAATACCTTGACAAATCAACTAGAAAATAGGGCTCCTCCAACTCGCCTCTGAAGGGCGCATATTTTTGTGGTGACAGAACTGAATTCCAAGAATTTTCAAATTTTGACCTGTTACTACTACTGAGAGAAATTAGGGTTTCAGTTTTCCCAGGGTTTCATCATCAATCTTAGAAAAAGGAAGATACAGTCTACCTCGACTCACGAGGGCACATATTTTCCACCACTCAGCTCCACCTGTGATCCCATCTGCAAAATTAGGGTTTCTACTCCAAACCCTAGGACCTTAGGAAGAAGGTGAGTCAGGAGCTGCTTTCTGCAAGTAAGTATCCTTATTTCTATTTCCATTCGAGGTTCTCAGTTTTCTAAATATGACAAAGAATTCCAAGCTAGATGAAAATCTTGAAGGGACTAGAAAATTCATAGCATGGAAGTACAAAATCATTCTCATCCTCCAAGAGAATGATCCAGACAAATTTGTGAAAGAGGAAGTGAAAGAACCAAAATAAATTGAATCTAAAACCAAGCACAAGAAGGAAATGATCATAGCTAAAAGAATCATAGTTGATTCAATCAAAGACAATCTGATTCCTAAAGTATCTTCCATTGAGACTCCAAAAGAAATGTTTGATGTCCTATCAGGGCTATTTGAAGGAAGAAACATTAATAGGAATATGACCTTGAGAAATCAAATCAAAAGTGTAATAGCTCAGAAGTAAGAGACTATTCAATCTTACTTTACAAGAGTAGCTCAAATCAAGGGTGAATTAGAAGCCACTGGTGACATGGTTGAAGATGCAGAAGTTGTAATGACAACCTTGAATGGCCTTCCAAGAGATTAGGAATATTTCATTTGAGGAATTTGTTCAAGGAAGAAACTAACCAAATTATGGAAGTTATGGGAAGGATGTGTCCAAGAAAAAGAGAGGATAGAATCCAGAGAAGAAAAACTAAATGATAATGAGGATCAAGCCTTAACTGCCCATACCAAAGGAAAAAGAAAGAGTCATGACCATACTCCTAAGACTCAAAGGTTTGAAAGACCCAAGAGAGTTTTCTCAAGCTTTGAATGCTTCAAGTGTCACAAGTTAGGACACATTGCAATTAACCGTCCCATGAAATAAGAGACACTCAAGAAGATGAGAAGGTTTCAAGCACATTCTACTGAAGACAGTGATTGACAAGAAGAAGAGGAAGCAAAGAAAGATGAATATTCTAGTGAAGAGTATGTTTTGATCTCTTCCCTAACCGGATCAGTCTCACTAGGAAATGATACCTAGCTGATTGATAGTAGTGCCTCCAACCACATGGCTAGTTTTAAAGAGTCACTCTCATGCCTTGAAGATGCTTGGAGAAGATTCCCAATATCCCATTAAAGGGTTAGGAGAGACATATTATAAATTGGATTCCAAAAATCCTATGAAAATAAAGTATGTCCTATATGTCCCAGGACTAAAGAAGAATCTCCTTTCCATTTCAGCTTTAGACAAGAAAGGCTTCAGAGTTTCCTTTGTAGATGGAAAAGTCCTCATGTGGACCAAAGGAAAAACTATCGATGATGAAGTAGAGATTGGATTTGAAGAGTGAGGTCTCTACAAACTAAAGGAACATACATATTCTTCATTAACAACTAGTACCATCAATCCAAGTGAACTATGGCACAGAAGGATTGCTCATGTTCACTACAAATCTCTTCCAATTGTATGCAAGGTGGTAACTGGTTTACCATAAATTTAGATAAAACATGAAGGAGTGTGCAAGGGATGTGCACAAGGGAAAAATACTAAGAATCCATTTCTAAAAACTAATAGTAAGGGAAAATGGATTCTAGATATCATTCGCTCATATATATGTGGACCAATGCAAACCACTTCATTAAGTGGGTACTCTTACTATGCCTCCATTGATGACTACTCCAGAAAGACTTGGATATACTTCTTGAAAAAGAAGGATGAAGTGTTTGAAAGATTTAAAGAGTATAAAGCCCTAGTAGAAAACCTTTCTAAAAAGAAAGTCGAGATTCTAATATCAGATAATGGAGAAGAGTTTACTTCAAATGAGTTCAATGATTTTAGTAAAGAGGTCGGGATTAAGAAGGAGCTCACCATTCCTTACAATCCACAACAAAATGGTGTGATGGAGAGATAGAACAAATCCATCATGGAAGCTATGAAAGCTATGATACATGATCAAGATATCCCATTGTACCTATAGGAAGAAGCAACAAGAATAGTAGTATATGTTCATAATCGAATCTCTCATAGTGCTCTTGGGAATAAAACTCTAGAAGAAATATTTTTCGATGAAATACCAAAGGTAAGTCATCTAAATAGTTTTGATTGTCCTGTATACATTCATATTCCCAAGGAGAAAAGATCAAAATTATATCCTTCAAGAAATAAAGGATTGTTCATAGGATATAGTGAATTGTCAAAATCCTATCGAATATATATCCCTTGGTACCATCAAATTGAACTTAGCAAAGATGTTACATTTGAGGAAGGTTCATCCTTCATAAAATCAAGAAAAGACAAGGAAAATGAACAAGAGCATGAAACTCCCAAAAATATTGAAATTCCTAAAGAAGTCACAGTTGAAGAAGAAGAATCGATAACTAAAGAGCATGATATGACAAAACCCCAACTACCTGAAGATTTACCAAGTGGACTGATTTCTTGAAAGAAAAAACCTACATGGGCTCATGAAGCAATTGAAGAAGCAAAAATACTTGGTTCTCATGAAGGAGCCATCCGAGAGAGAAAGAAGCCAAATTCATACCCTAGTTACATGGCCTTGATGTGTGATCTAGTCGATAAAGAACCAACCTATTTTGAAGAATCAATAAAACAAAAGGAGTGGGATGATGCAATGGTAGAGGAATAACAATCAATTATGAACAATGATGTGTGGGAAATAGTACCCAGACCAAAGGACAAGTCAGTGGTATCCTATAAATGGATATTCAAAACCAAACACTCAGTAGATAGATGTATAGAAAAATATAAGGTTATATTTGTAGCCCTAGGATTCTCTCAGAAAGAGGGAATTGATTATGAAGAGACCTTTTTCCCAGTAGCTAGATACACCTCTATAAGAACTGTTCTTTCCTTGGCCTCCAACATGAAATGGAAGCTACATCAAATGGACATAAAGACAAAATTTCTAAATGGTGTGATTGAAGAAGAAGTTTATATCGAACAACTGCAAGGATTCAAGATCAATGATCAGAAGACTCATGTATGCCGACTAGAGAAAGCATTTTATGGTTTAAAGCAAGAACCTAGAGCATGGTATGGAAGGATTGATGGATTCCTAATGAGCTTGGGATTTACTAGGAGTAAATTAGATTCCAACCTCTACTACAAGGTTGATGAAGATGGAATTTTAATTTTGTTACTCTATGTAGATGATATGTTTTTAACGGGTGAAGATTAGTCGATTATTGAATGTAAGAAGAGGCTTGCTACATAATTTGAAATGAAAGACCTTGGAATGATGCACTACTTTCTAGGTCTTGAAGTATGGAAACATTCAAATGATATTTTTCTAAATCAAGAAAATTATATTGTTGAAATATTAAAAAGATTTGGAATGATATATTGTAAAGATATGAATACTCCAATGACTACTTGTTGCAGCTGCAACATTTTCCCAAAATTCAAAACTTTTTGGGGACCCTCCTTTAACTCATTTTCGCTCAACTTTTGAGTTTGCTTGATGTTCTGCAGAAAGACTATTTCTATGCCAGTGATGTTTCATTATTTGTTTTAGTTTTAACTCACCATCGGAAACATTTTGGATGTTTAAGTCGGAAATCTAGTCATCTGCACACCCGCCGTTACAAAGAAGTAACAAGAAACTGGGTCTGTTTCAAGATTTGTTGTCTCCGATGCCTTTATTCACTTATTTCTCTCAATTGGCAGTTTGTTGGAATCCTGTTGGAACGTATTGTCCTTATGTTTTCCATAGTTGTGAGTAGCGCATTACGAAGTTCCCCGATGATTGAATTAATTTTTTCAACCCCGCCATTCTATTTCACTAATCCTTGAGTTTTCAGCGTCCGTCGTTGCGGCTTTGAAAAACGTTGTCTTTCCGACGTACTTTAATTTTGTTTTCCACGGGACCGATGTTTCTTGGTCAAATTCATGTTGGTTTTTTTTCTGATTTTAGTCGGTCTGCAGAACTTGATGTCTTTTGTGTTTTCGTCGTTGCGGCTCTTCACCCTTCTATCGCTCTGATGCTTTAATCTTGTGAGTATCATTTTGTCTCTCTAGCAATGCCTCGGTGGTTCTCCCAACTGTTTCATCGTCCGACATTACGGAGGCAATGTTGATATGGTTTCCAATCCATTGATTTTTACTGCTCGGTGACCTTTTTCCCACCGAGTATAGTTGACCGGGGGTATATATATAGTGGGTCGGATAGTTTATTATTTTATTGTTATTTTTGGACTTTCTCTGTGCTGTCATTTTCGCTCGAGCAAACCAATATTCTCGCTGTCGGTACCCTCGCTCCTAGGTGGCTCCGCCATGGAAGCTCAATGGTTTTCCTCCCGCCAGTCGAACAGCAGTGCCAGGTAGGCCCTTGTACTCGTTATCCCATTCCATTCGATTGGACGAGTTAATTTCTTGTTTCTACGGTCAGGGTTTTTACTTAGTTTCCCATCGTGACATGTATATATGCTGAGGTGAGTGGTGTGACTATTGGTAGGGGGGTTCTTTATGGTTTACTTGACGATTTCTTCCATGGATTTTATGGTTCAGAACCCTACACTCAATGGTTGGGGAAACCGGTGCAGACGAACGTTATGCTGTCTGCACCAGTTTGCCCCATTTTGTGTTTGGTCGTTCGAGGAATGTTTTCATGGCTTTCCTAGGGAATGTTGGGTTTGTTTCCACTAGTCCGGCCACCCACATTTTGCAAACCAAGACCTCGGTGTTGTTTTAAGTTCATTGTTTAGAGCGACCCTATTCACCATCGAATTCGAACCCCGATCCGGTCTGGGGTAGTATCGCATTACCCTGTTGAAGATGGACCATGAGATGAGCATGTACAGTTTTCTAGGGTGTTATCACCGGTAGCGTCCCCTTCAACTTTTTAGATTAAGTGCCTCATGTGGCCGCGTAATGTGTAGGTCATGGTGCCAAAAGAGAGCCCGAGATTGTTTCATTTGTGACATAGGCCTTTTTTTCCCACACTTGAACTTTGTTGGACTAAGTTGGTTCTAGTTTTTGGACAGGAGCATTTGTTTGAACATATTTTGCTTATTTTTATTAACTGCAGTCATGTTTAATGCAGACGAGGTAAAACCTTTTTATTGTTATCTTAATCTTTAAAATTTGTCCAAAAATGACCTAGCAGAACCTAAAATACCTTTTTGTGCATGATAGGGAAATTCCTCGAAACTTAAGATGTCTAAGCGTCAAAAGAAGAAGGCTCCCGCAGTCGAAGAAGAACCTGAATTCGAAGTCATCACGAGATGATCCAGATTTATGCGTGAATGAAATGAAAGAACATATATAGAATCCTAATCACAGACATTTTGCAAAGATAACAAAGATACAGCAAACACATATTCTATTAAATGGCGGAAATAGAACAGACTGTAATACAATTGCTAGAATGGTGGTAGCTATCTCTGAGAAGAGATGTGGCTGCTACGCTCATTCATGCCAAGCTGAATATAAAATGAGGCCAAAGGGGCCTATTTATAATAAGAATGAGGTGATAACCCCAAAATTCCAAAACGTAACCCTAGAAGATGAACCGTCATAAAGTTTGCGGCCCCAAGGTGGTAAGTTGAACAGTCAACTTCCCGGGGTCATAACTTTTGCATACGATCTCCGATTTGGGCGTTCGATAGCTTGTTGGAAAGATCTGTCTAATATTTACAACTTTTGGTCAACTTAATGCATGTTGATGGCAACCATTTGGCCCCAAATATCCAAAATACGTCGTTTAGGGCCTCAAAACAGCCTCGGAAGTTTAGGACCCGAAAAGCTGTAGAAAAATAACTAGGAAACTACCACAATGGACAATTGTTTTGAGCAAGTGGAATAGGTGGGTGGACACCGATATCCATCTGGATCACGAGATTTGAATATATTTACGAAGACACCAAATGCATAATTGGTGTAGAGCTGGAATATCAGTGGGGAGAAATCTACAGATTGATTACACGCCGAGAGGTTCCTGACATAGGTTTTGAGGAAGAAAATATCTATGTCAACATAGAAAGATCCTCATTAATGAAAATTTCTACAAGACCTGAACTCTTTCCATGCTCAGAGGTGATTGGGTGGATTCTGCCCAGGGCAGATGTGCCCACCATGATTCTGGAAAATGTTGATAAATAGGGTTATGCTGCCTATAGCCCTGGATATGTACCCCTGGCCTACCACTTGCTAGAAGCACAAATATATCTTACTGAAGACTGGATAAAAAGCATTAGGATGGATCTCTTCGAGACACTCAAGAGGATGCTCATTCCTATAAAAAACTTTAGAACCAGGCCAACTGGAGAATATGACACCGCAAGCCTAAGAACCCCTTACAGGTTCATTGCCTTGATGCTCAATAGGATTTTTGGGAGAGCCCACGGCAAAAGCTTGAAATTGGAGTGGGTGCTGATAATTTTTTATGTTGCAACATAGGGGACCATTTTCAATTGGGCCAACATTGTGTCCAATAGACTCTCGGCCTGCATGGCATTAGCATTAGGAGGAGTGTCCCAAAATAAATCAGAGTTCTACATGAGCTCCATACTAATTGATTGCATACTATGCAATCAACCCTTCCCCAACCTGAGATGCATCTGGGACCGGGAAAGATCACCAATTTACTCAGCATACAAGTCACTGTGGGCCCACAAATACCATAGTCACTACAGGGAGGTGTGTGAGCATTTCATTATGCCATTGTATACCCTGATTTTCTTAAAAGAATGCGACTCTATGTCGGAGGAGGCATTGCAGGTGATTGAAGAGTATGCTGATTATTACTTGACTGAGGATGGGCTATATTTTAGAATGTTTGGAGGCTCTAGAGCACCCTCACTACTGCCTAAGTATGCCAAAGATTATATAATTCATAAAGAGGAACTTAAACAAGTCTTCCTAGATGGCATAGGAATTTTTTTATTCGAACATAAGAAGGCAGCATACCCACCTTTGCCTTTCAGATTGGGGAGTTACAAATTTACTAGGGTAAAGAAGGCCAATGAGTTCGTGGAGGAGTTGGAGAAGTTCCATTTTGGGGAAATTCCTTTCCACAGGAATGACTCCTGTAACAATGTTGCAGAGCACTGCAAAGAGGCTAATGTCCATTTTGAGTACACTAGCCACTGGGACAGAGAGGAGTCCATTTTTTGCAATGCACTAAACATGACGGCCTTAAGGAAAAGGTTTAAAAATAAAATCACCACCAAAGTTGGAAAGGGACAGGACGAGCATGCAAAGGGCGAGGAGGAGGAAACCAAGAAAAGAAATGAAGAAGCTCAGAGGTTAGCCCAAGAAGCTGAAGGATAGCTAAAAGGAGAGGAGGAGGAGAAAAGAAGAGTTGCACAAGAGGTAGCCAGAAAGGCAAAAGAAGCTACCAAAAGTGAATAAGAAGAAAGAAAAAGGAAGTTAGATGAGGAGCCGAAGAAGCAGGAGGTAGAGAAGATGAAGCTGACACAAACAGTGATAGAGC
This sequence comes from Pseudotsuga menziesii, assembly GCA_001517045.1. Classification (NCBI taxonomy): domain Eukaryota; kingdom Viridiplantae; phylum Streptophyta; class Pinopsida; order Pinales; family Pinaceae; genus Pseudotsuga; species Pseudotsuga menziesii. The sequence goes on along the minus strand of LPNX010362652.1, from coordinate 585,680 downwards.
AATCAGCTGCTGACGTAGAAAACAGTCAAGCTTAGGACTTGGAAACCCCCGACATTCAAGATCTTGAAGTACCTACTACCAGCACACCAGGACAGTCTATGGTCCCCACCCTTAGTTTAATTCCTTTTGAACAAAAGAAAGGGGAGGAGGTACTAGATTTTAATACTATCTTTTATGATAAAGAAAATAAAAGGATAGTAAAGAGAACCGAAAGGAAGGTTGAAACCGAGGGGCTATCTGGTAAGATGATAAATGATACAACCATTGTATAGAGGACAGACAGAGACCAAAGGTTCACTATCAGAGTGGGGGCTGCATTGATCCATGCTTTGGAGGATAATGTAGATAAAATAATGATGGATCTAGAGCAGTCAAAGAAGTCTTCTTCTCAACTCAAAGATACTCTGAGAAAGGAAAGAGAAGAAAACAATAAGTTAAAGAGAAAGTTTGAAGACATGCAAAAGGAAATCAAGTCTTCAAAGGATAAACTTCAGGTCCTCCAGATAGAGAAAAGATCTATGGAGACCTCCAAAGAGTGTCTGGAGAAAGTACAATAGGAATATCAAGAGTTGAGGGTAGAGAAGGAACAGCTACTAGGTAGGATAAAGGATCTAGAATTACAGAAGACTACCTTGGAAGCAAATGAGAGGCAATCTCAAGGGCAGGAGGCAAAAATTAAAGAGAATATTACCTCATTGATAGCAGCTTTAGAGGAATCCAGAGAACAACAAGTTAGTCTTCAACCTTTCAAAGAACATGTTCTAGTGCAAAGATCCAAGATGCTTTAGCTGCAGGTGGCCATAGAGGAGGAAAGATGCAGGGTTTTACAGATAGACAGCCGATTGGAGGAGATTTTGGAGACCTCCTCATATTTTTTTGATAGATCTCAGGGCATCCTAGAAGTCCTGATAGGAAGGATGGAAATATTAGAAGCAAATAACGAATCTCCTGCAGAGTTACCCTCAAAGGATCAACAAGCCCTCAGGTAGGACTACGACTTGTTGAAGTTTGCCATCAACACAACTGAGGAGTTCAAGAGGGTTGTTAGCAAGACAAGAGGGGTATGTACAGAATTATTTAGAATACTTTTGATTACTTATAATCAATGCCAGGTAGAGGCTGAACAAAGAATAGATTCTTTTCCGGACCACATCCTGTTTGTGGAAATTTTGCAAAGAAGGTACCAAGAAGATGAAAGAAGAATATAGCACATTAAATATTTAGATGAATAGACCCTAAGGAATGAGGTAGGTCATTCTGTGGTTAGTGTGCAGCTATTAGAAGATCAGCTTTTCCTGAGTATAGCCATAATAGAAGCCATCAGGAACTAGGCTGCAAAATTCGAAATAAATATTCGATTCTTGGAACCTTCTGAATTTGAAAGTATCGCCTTAGAGGCTTCAACGTGGAATAAATTTCTAAATAATCAAGTGGGGCCCTCCTCATGAACATTTGTTCACTTTTGCAATATGTTGTAAATTTTGTAAACACTTAGTGAAAGTAAATTTTGGGAAGCGAAGAGTTGGGGAAGCCCAAGAGTCGTTTATGGGCAGCCCAACAGTCTTATTCTTTTGTATAAATATAGAGGATTTAGATGAAGAGGGGACTTTTTCCCAATTATATTAGTGAAGAGATATTGTAAGAAGAACTATTTGTTTTTGCAATAAAGAATTATAGTTTTCCTTTCGGAGAAAGTTTGGGTGGGATGTTCAAATGTTATGCTATGGATTTGTTGATGAGGAACTATTTCGTTTTCAGCTTTTGTCCACTAACTGTGAGATTGTTCTGACTCTTAGGACCTATGTTCTTGTTTGAATGATTTCTGGTTTATTTTATGAAATTACCACCATGAGTAATGAATGATGTTCATAAGCAATTGGCTATCTGGTTGTTTAAATATATTTAATTGTTCATGTGTTTTTGGGAAGAAATATTAGCTATCTATAATTTTTCTTTATAATGCATGCACAAGATACATTACTCATTAATAAGTTACAATCTGGCTCCCTGGGGATAGGTAGATAGTTAGATTTACTTTCTTACAGTGTGTGTGATTTAGATGCTTGAGAGTTTAAGACGAGAGATAAGAACCTGTGCATCACATTGTGAATACTCCTTGCATTCTTTATCAAGTCTGCATGTTAAATAGGCACTTGCATATCATACTTTAAGTCAAAAAATACAAAATATATACGGTGGACCGGGCCGCAACCGGTAAAAGCTTTATTTTTGTTACTTGAACTACGGTAGCTAGACCGCAAACCGGACGGATTCCTTACACCAAACAGTCACGGGCTAGTTGGGAACGTTGACTAGGGAGAATCCCTTTGCTATTGTTGCCTGTGATTTTCTAGGCCTCAACAGTTTCTGGTGCTAGAAGGAGGGCCACCAATGCATGGCTAGCCGAGGAAACTCATTTTTCTGAGATTACCCCACTAGTGATATTTTTGAAAGCATTTTTGTGACCTGACCCAAATACTTAAGAAAATCTAAAGACCATCCTATATTGGAAAGCCTAGTGTTGTTTAGGGTTTGGAAGAACTTGTAGAAACAGCCTTATAGATAGTGGTTCAACCTTAGAAGAAAGTAGGCCCGGGTACACCTTACGGTTCTCCTTTTCAGACTCCTGTTCTTTCACCTCCTCATTTTTCACTCATAGTAGGTATAAATGTGAATCAGCCCAACCCACCACTAGCTTGGAAAGCCAGATCACCCTTGAACCTAACACCTCCATTGCATAACCTACCTCAACCTTTTGAGAAGTTGCTGCCTAAGTTTGATCCCAATGAGAAGGTTGCCGTAGATTACCACTTGCAAAGTTTCTATTTGGCAATAGAAGGGTTAAGGGCTGGGGAATATGAGGATGTTGTATGTATATTGTTCTCGCATATCCTTAAAGGAGCAGCAGCATCCTGGTACTTTGGTTTGCTTGCAAACTCTATCCCCGATTGGGACACCTTTGGAAGGATTTTTAGAAGTAAATATGCAGCCCAAAAGACACATTCATCACTAATGAAAGGTCTGGGTGCTTTGAAAAAAGAAAGGAATGAGAAGGTACATCATTTCACTCAAAGGTTTTCAACTTACCTCAAGAACTTCTCTAGAACTGATAAGCCTTCTGATAAGGTTCTGATTGAGTACTATACCTCAGTTTTAGGCCCTAACTTGGCTATGTTCACAAAAGCTCAAGTTAAACCTACATTAGTTGAGACTTTTGAAGAGGCAAAAAGAGTAGAGGCTGAAAAGGAAAGTATAGAAGATTATCCCGAGCAACCTGGAGAAAAAACTGCCAGGAGAAGAGCCTTATTGCTGTCTAAACCTAAAGAGGAGCAATCACATGATTTTGAGGGAATGTTAAAAATGATTCAGAAACTCTCCAACAAAATAATAGATTTGGAGAAAGAAAGGGAAGTTCAGAAAACTTATAAGCCCTACTACAAAAAAAAGGAGGATAATAACCAATTCAAGACTCCTCCACATAATTCAGCACCAATGAATCTGACAGAGGTAGGGATGGAAAATTTCTGCACTTTTCACCAACAACCCCATTCTGAAAAGAGTTGTCCTCAATGGTTAAATTCGATGACATTGGTAATGAATCAGCTTTTGGACTCTAAATTGACTGAGGACAATGGTGAAGAGAAAAAGAGTATTAAGACCATAGAAAGACAGGAAAATGATACCATGTTTTTATGGGATTGTGTCTCGATGTTTGATACAGAAAAGGGTACTCCTAAACCTGAGAACATACCAACAATGATAAAAGACATGGAATTGATAATTAAATATGATACAACAATTTCCAAGATTAACAAGTTGCAAAAGAATGTCAAGAGACAGTCAAATGACAATATTGAAGATAAAGTACCCAAAGTTACCATTTTCAACCAGGAGATGGAGCAAATCAACAAGCCTACCAAGCTTAGGGAAGAAAGATTCGATGTTGATAAAGGAAACACTGAAAATATTGAAGAGCCTGAAAAAGAAATACCCACTGAAAATCAACCGGTGGAGGAAGATGTTGAATCAACTTGGGAAGAGAAAGCTAAAACCCCACCTTTCCTTTTGACTCTAGAAATGTTGAATCATAAGGTGCATAATTTTTTGGTAGATTTTGGATCATCGGTAAATGTTATGCCACTTGTATTTTGCAAAAAGATTAATGGGAAGCCAAAGCCCATAGCCTGGGAAGTCATTCAACTCGACAGAACAAGTGTCAAAGCAGTGGGGGAAATGAAGAATGTTCTCATTCGTTTATCTGCAAATAACATAGTATGTCAATTTATTGATATTATGGTGGCTGACATACCGGATGGTTATGGGCTTATTCTGAACCAATATTGGTCTGCCAGGCTAAAGGGGTATTTTGCTTCAGACTGGTCTCATTTATGGTTACCTCATAAGGGTACCCCAAATCAGATCAAAATTTCAAGAGAACCTTACATGAAACACACTGTCACTAAGTTGGGAGAAGGAAATGAATCTGCTAATTATGTTCTGGCAAATTATCTAATGGAGCTTGAACTAAGATATCATGCCTCAGGAAAATCCTGCAATATGATTGGCACTCAGATGATCTCCTTCAACTTCCTCAGGCTGATAAGGATGACTGTAAATCAGTAGACATGATTTCGGTTTCAAAAATAGTACAATTAGACCATGGATGGGAATCTCATGTCTACAATACAGCCTAGCCCCTTGACTCATTAGATTGAAGGATTTTCAGGGGTGGGCCCACAATTTTCTTTTTCTTTTGATTTAATGTTTTTGTACATACATAAATTAATGTTGTTTTGTTTTGGTTTACCACTTTGTTTCTAGTTATTTTTGGTTTGAATAAAGAGGCAAACTTTTGGTTGCATGGAAAACATCAAGGTTCTTAATGAACTGAAATCTTGAGGAAAAGACTGTGTGTTTTAAATAATAGAATGTATTCTAGTAGGAAGTTTTCCTAATTGGCCATGTATTCATTGAAGCCCTACTTAACCCCTGTAAATAACTCGGAATTAAGAGGTCTGGAATACTATTTTGAGGCTCCATCCATTACACATCTAAGATGTCCTAGGGAGTGATAGCAAAAGGCCCACAGAGAGGAAGCAAGGTAAACAGTTTACTATGTATAAATGATCCCATGCCATGATTTCAGAAAGCCTAAAGGCTATCAAGAGTCAAAAATCCTTAAAGAAGCAATACATATCAAAGCAAAGTGTCAGAAACATGAATTTCAATTTGCCAAAAGTTCTTCTCCATCCATGAGTTGAAAAGAAAATTCTTCTCTCACACAAAAGGACACTATGGATAGAAGAGCCTGAATAAAATTTAGAAAGAGAGTGGCAGATGGAGGACTCAAAAGAACAAAAGTTCAAATGGCACAAAAGTGCAATTGGCATGGGAATGAGGAACAAAGGAATAGTGTTGTTTACCATATGTTATGATCCTATGGTGTCCAATCTAGAAACTACCTAAAGACATAGGTAAAATAAATCTCACTTATTAGACCTCAAAAGAGTTATCCATACTTTCAAATATTTTGGGTGTTCCCATTCCCCAAAGAATCGACTACTTCTCAATGATTTAAATGCATGGGTTTGCCAGCTTAGGAATGCAAGCATCTAGAAGAATTCAACTTTTGAGCTAGATGATCAAACAGTCTTTTACTGGGAAGAAGTTAAGTCAGAAATATGGGGTTCACCAGGTAGTCGCCAATTGTTGTAGCTGCAACATTTTCCCAAAATTCAAAAAAAAATTGGGACCCTCCTTTAACTCATTTTGGCTCAACTTTTGAGTTTGCTTGATGTTCTACGGAAAGACTATTTCCATGCCAGCGATGTTTCATTATTTGTTTTAGTTTTACCTCACCATCAGAAGCATTTTGGATGTTTAAGTAGGAAATCTAGTCATCTATGTGCCCGTCGTTGCAGAGAAGTAACAAGAAACCGGGTCCATTTCAAGATTTGTTGTCTCCGATGCCTTTATTCACTTATTTGTCTCAATCTGTGGTTTGTTGGAATCCCGTCAGAATGTATTGTCCCTATATTTTCCGCAGTTACGGGTAGCGTATTACGAATTTCCCCGATGATTGCATTAATTTTTTCGACCCCGCCGTTCTATTTCACTAATCCTTGAGTTTTCAGCATCTGCCGTTGCGGATTTGAAAAAAGTTGTCTTTTCGGCATAGTTTAATTTTATTTTCCACGGGACCGATGTTTCTTGGTCAAAGTCATGTTCGATTTTTGTCGGTCTGTGGAACTTGATGACTTTTTTGTTTTCACCGTTGCAGCTCTTCATCCTTCTATCGCTCCGATGCTTTAATCTTGCGAGCTCCGATGTGAGTATCGTTTTTTCTCTCTGCCGATGCCTTGGTGGTTCTCCCAACTGTTTCATCATTCGATGTTATGGAGGCAATGTTGATATGGTCACCGATCCCTTGCTTTTTACCGCGTGATGACATTTTTCCCACCGAGTATAGTTGACCGGGGGTATATATATAGTGGGTCGGATAGTTTATTATTTTATTGTTATTTTTGGACTTTCTCTTCGCTGTTGTTTTCGCTCGAGAAAACCAGGATTCTCGCTGTCGGTACCCTCACTCCTAGGTGGCTCCGCCATGGAAGCTCAACGGTTTTCCTCCTGCCATTCACGCAGTAGTGCCAGGTAGGCCCTTGTACTCATTATCCCATTCCGTTCGATTGGACGAGTCAATTTCTTGTTTCTGTGATTAGGGTTTTTACTTAGTTTCCCGTCGTGACATGTATATATGCTGAGGTGAGTGGTGTGACTATTGGTAGGGGGGTTCTTTGTGGTTTACTTGATGCTTTCTTCCACGACCATTATGGTTCGGCACCCTACACTTGATGGTTGGGGAAACCGGTGTAGACGGTTGTTATGCTATCTGCACCAGTTTTCCCCATTTTGTGTTTGGCTGTTCGGCGAAGGTTTTCATGGCTTTCCTAGGGAATGCCAGGTTTGTTTCCACTGGTCTGGCCACCCACATTTTTCAAACCAAGACCTCGGTGTTGTTTTCAATTCATTGTTTAGAGAGACCCTGTTCATCATCAAATTCAAACCCCGAGCCTGTCTGGGGTAGTATCACATTACCCAGTCTAAGATGGACCGTGAGATGAGCATGTACAGTTTTCTAGGGTGCTATCACCGGTAGCGTCCCCTTGAGATTTTTAGATTAAGTTCCTCAGGTGGCTGCGTAATGTGTAGGTCATGGCACCGAAAGAGAGCCCAATATTGTTTCATTTGTGACATAGGCCTTGTTTTCCCACACTCAAACTTTGTTGGACAAGTTGGTTCTAGTTTTCAGACAGGAGCATTTGTTTGAACATATTTTGCTTATTTTTATTAACTGCAGTCATGTTTAATGTAGATGAGGTAAAACCTTTATATTGTTATCTTAATCTTTAAAAGTTGTCCGAAAACGACCTAGCAGAACCTAAAATACCTTTTTGTACATGACAGGGAAATTCCTCGAAACTTAAGATGTCTAAGCGTTAAAAGAAGAAGGCTCCCGCAATCGAAGAAGAACCTGATGTCGAAGTCATCACGAGAGTTGAATATATTTACGAAGACACCAAATGCATAATTGGTGTAGATCTGGAATATTAGTGGGGAGAAATTTACAGATTGATTACACGCCGAGAGGTGCTTGACATAGGTTTTGAGGAAGAAAATATCTATGTCAACATAGAAAGATCCTCATTAATGAAAATTGCTACGAGACCTGAACTCTTTCCATGCTCAGAGGTGATTGGGTGGATTCTTCCCAGGGCAGATGTGACCACCATGATTCTGGAAAATGTTGATAAACAAGGTTATGTTGCCTATAGCCCTAGATATGTATCCTTGGCCTAGCACTTGCCAGAAGCACAAATATATCTGACTAAAGACTGGCTAAAAAGCATCAGGATGGATCTCGTCGAGACACTCAAGAGGATGCTCATGCCTGGAAAAAACTTTAGAACCAGGCCAACTAGAGAATGTAACACCACAAGCCTAAGAATCCATTACAGGTTCATTGCCTTGATGCTCAATAGGATTTTTGGGAGAGCCCACGGCAAAAGCTTGAAATTGGAGTGGGTGCCGATAATTTTTTATGTTGCAACACATGGGACCATTTTCAATTAGGCCAACATTGTGTCCAATAGCCTTTTGGCCTACATGGCATCAGCATTAGGAGGAGTGTCCCAAAAGAAATCAGAGTTCTACATGAGCTCCATACTGATTGATTGCATACTATGCAATCAACCCTTCCCCAACTTGAGATGCATCTGGGACCGAGAAATATCACCAATTTACTCAGCATACAAGCCACTATGGGCCCATAAATACCAGAGTCACTATAGGGAGGTGTGTGAGCATTTCATTATGCCATTGTATACCCTGATTTTCTTAAAAGAATGTGACTGCATGTCGGAGGAGGAATTGCAGGTGATTGAAGAGTATGCTGATTATTACTTGACTGAGGATGGGCTATATTTCAGAATGTTTGGAGGCTCTAGAGCACCCTCACTACTGCCTAAGTATGCCACATATTATATAATTCACAAAGAGACAGTTATAAAAGTCTTCCTAGATGGCATAGGAAGTTTTTTATTTGAACATAAAAAGGCAGCATACCCACCTTTTCCTTTCAGATTGGGGAGTTACAAATTTACTAGGGTAAAGAAGGTTGATGAGTTCATGGAGGAGTTGGAGAAGTTACATTTTGGGGAAATGCCTTTCCACAGGAATGACTCCTGTAACAAGGTTGTAGAGCATTGTAAAGAGGCTAATGTCCATTTTGAGTACACTAGCCACTAGGAGAGAGAGGAGTCCATTTTTCACAATGCACTAAACATAAAGGCCTTAAGGAAAAGGTTTAAAAATAAAATCACCACCAAAGGTGGAAAGGGATAGGACAAGCAGGCAAAGGCCGAGGAGGAGGAAACCAGGAAAAGAAATGAAGAAGCTTAGAGGTTATCCCAAGAAGCTAAAGGATGGCTAAAAGGAGAGGAGGACGAGAAAAGAAGAGCTGCACAAGAAGTATCCAGAAAGGCAGAAGAAGCTACCAAAAGTGAAGAAGAAGAAAGAAAAAGGAAGTTAGATGAGGAGCTGAAGAAGCAGGAGGAAGAGAAGATGAAGCTGACACAAACATTGATAGAGCAATCAGCTACTGACGCAGCAAACAGTCAAGCTCAGGACTTGGAAACCCCCGACATTCAAGATCTTGAAGTACCCGCTTCCAGCACACCAGGATAGTCTATGGTCCCCACCCTTAGTTTAATTCCTTTTGAACAAAAGAAAGGGGAGGAGGTACTGGATTTTAATACTATCTTTTATGATAAAGAAAAGAAAAGGATAGTAAAGAGAACCGAAAGGAAGGTTGAAACCGAGGAGCTATCTGGTAAGATGATAAATGATACAACCATTGTATACAGGATAGACAGAGACCCCAGGTTCACTATCAGAGCGGGGGCTGCATTGATCCATGCTTCAGAGGACAATGTAGATAAAATAATGACAGTTCTGGAGTAGTCAAAGAAGTCTTCTTCTTAACTCAAAGATACTCTGAGAAAGGAAACAGAAGAAAACAATAAGTTAAAGAGAAAGTTTGAAGACATGCAAAAGGAAATCAAGTCTTCAAAGGATGAACTTCAGGTCCTCCAGATAGAGAAAATATCTATGGAGACCTCCCAAGAGTATCTGGAGAAAGTACAACAGGAATATCAAGAGTTGAGGGCAGAGAAGGAACAGCTGCTAGGTAGGATAAAGGATCTAGAATTGCAGAAGACTACCTTGGAAGCAAATGAGAGGCAATCTCAAGGGAAGGAGGAAAAACTTAAAGAGCAGATTACCTCACTAACATCAAATTTAGAGGAAGCTAGAGAACAACAAGTTAGTCTTCAACCTTTCAAAGAACATGTTCTGGCACAGAGATCCAAGATGCTTTAGCTACAGGTGGCCATAGAGGAGGAAAGATGCAGGGTTTTACAGATAGACAGCTGGTTGGAGGATAGTTTGGAGACCTCCTCATATTTTATTGATAGATCTTAGGACATCCTAGAAGTCCTGACAGGAAGGATGGAAAGATTAGAAGAAAATGCAGAAGCTCCTGCAAAGTTACCCTCAAAGGATTAACAAGCCCTCAAGCAGGACTATGACTTGTTGGAGTTTGCCATCAACACAGCCGAGGAGTTCAAGAAGGCTATTAGGAAGACAAGAGGGGCATTTACAGAATTCTTTAGAAGACTTCTAATTACTTATAACGGATTCCAGGTAGAGGCTGAACAAAGAATAGATGCTTTTCTGGACCACAGCCTATTTGTGGAAATTTTGCAAAGAAGGTACCAAGAAGATGAAAGAAGAATACAACACATTAAAGCTTTAGATGAACAGACCCTAAGGAATGAGGTAGATCATTCCACGGTTAGTGTGCATCTGTTAGAAGATCAGCTTCGCCTGAGTATAGCCAGAATAGAAGCCATCAGGAACCAGGCTGCAAAATTTGAAATAAATATTCGATTCTTGGAACCTTCTGAATTTGAAAGTATCACCTCATAGGCTTCAGCATGGAATAAATTTCTAAATAATCAAGCGGGGCCCTCCTCATGAACATTTGTTCACTTTTGCAATATGTTGTAAATTTTGTAAACACTTAGTGAAAGTAAATTTTGGGAAGCAAAGAGTTGGGGAAGCCCAAAAGTTGTTTGTGGGCAGCCCAACAGTCTTATTCTTTTGTATAAATATAGAGGATTTAGATGAAAAGGGGACTTTTTCCTAGTTAGATTAGTGAAGAGATATTGTAAGAAGAACTATTTCCTTTTGCAATAAAGAATTATAGTTTGCCTGTCGGAGAAAGTTTGGGTGGGAGGTTCAAATGTTATGATATGGATTTGTTGAAGAGGAACTATTTCGTTTTTAGCTTTTGTCCACTAACTGTGAGATCATTCTAACTCTTAGGACCTATGTTCTTGTTTGAATGATTTCTGGTTTATTTTATGAAATTACCACCATGAGTAATGAATGTTGTTCGTAAGCAATTGGCTATCTGGTTGTTTAAATATATTTAATTGTTCATGTGTTTTTGGGAAGAAATATCAGCTATCTGTAATTTCTCCTTATAATGCATGCGCAAGATACATTACTCATTAATAAGTTACAATCTGGCTCCCTGGGGATAGGTAGATAGTTAGATTTAATTTCTTACTGTGTGTGTGATTTAGATGCTTGAGAGTTTAAGACGAGAGGTAAGAACCTGTGCATCACATTGTGAATACTCCTTGCATTCTTTATCAAGTCTGCATGTCAAATAGGCACTTGCATATCATACTTTAAGTCAAAAAATACAAAAATATATACAGTGGACCGAGCCACAACCGGTAAAACCTTTATTTTTGTTACTTGACCTACGGTAGCTGAACCGCAAACTGGATGGATTCCCTACACCAAATAGTCACGGGCTAGTTGGGAACGTTGACTGGGGAGAATCCCTTTGCTGTTGTTGCCTACGATTTTCCAGGCCTCAACACTACTATTTTGAAGCTATTGAATGATGACACCTCGGAAGCTCTTGATGCCACACTATATACATAGATCATTGGTTCGTTGATGTACCTCTCTAATACTAGACCATGTAGAAATTTAGGCCTGCAGTAGATTAATTTCACTCACAGCAATTAACAATTGATCATGCAAATTATCAACAATGGAGACTAAATATGGAGCTGTAACACAAAATTATATTAACTGAGTGTACAATAGCCAACCCTATAATAACATAGGCTACTGAATATATAGAATACATGAGCAAATTGAATGCATAAGGAAGCATCCAAATCTAGCATAAAGCAGGCTTACCCAAAATAGGCAAATCCCCCATAGGTGTAAAAAGCTGATCCCAAATCTATCAAGGACCCAAAAAATTAGCAAGGGCGCATGGGCAAGCTAAAGAGTGGTCAAATGGCAGCTCATAAATGCTTTTTCATGGAGGAAAGAGTGGAGGATGAAAGGGGAATAAAACAGGTTCACCTCACCTAGTCTAGCTTTCCTTATGTGCTTTAAAAACTGGAAAAGCAGTCAACAAAGCAGAAAAAGCAGAAGTGCGCCTAGGAGGCCAGGAATAAAGCAGATTTGATTCCCAGGACTTTCCAAAGTGCTCCAAGAGTCAATAATGGCAAGTTTTACCTCTATGGATAGGAAATTGACAACTTGCACATGGTGGGACTCATGGACTAGGCAAATAAGACAAAATAAATGAATTAATGTCTAAGTGGGTAAATACTATGGGTTGATTATTCTAACAGACCATATATATGTTTTGCAGTAAACACCTTAAGTCAGCACATGGTGAATCCTAAACACATTCATCTAGTTGGTGAAATACATGTGATGAGGTATCTAAAGGGAACTTTAGATTATGGGCTCAGATATACATCTAGTGGAGAGATTAATTTGCATGGATATGTAGACTTAGATTGGGGTGGAAGTGCCAAAGATAGGAAAAGTACATCATGATGATGTTTTAGTTTAGGATATGGCATGATCTCTTTGTTCAGTAGAAAGCATACCAGTATTGCACTGAGTACAGCAGAGGAAGAATACATTGTAGCGTGTTTGTCTTGCAACGAAGCAGTATGGCTTCAAAAGACGTTGTTAGGATTATTCGATGCAGAGATAGATGTCACTGATATCCTTTGTGATAATCATAATTGTATCAAGATGACATAGAATCCCATATTTCATGATAAGTCTAAACACATATATATCAAATCTCATTTCATTCGAGATATGGTGTAGAAGGGAGCTGTAAAGCTCAAGTATGTTCCCACTGAGAAACAAGTAGCAGATGTATTAAATAAGCCTCTATTTTTGTGTAAAGTTTGAATACTTTTGAGACAAACTTGGTGTAGTCTGAAAGGACCTCTGTCAAAAGAGGGAGTGATAGTATATGTTGGATGTAGTGGTGAGTAGGTCAGTCTAGGGGAGGGTACATCTGGCTAGGCTTGTTTTGACCGAAAGGGTTAGTAATCCAGGCTAAATACTTGTCGATCCTAGGGGGATTAGTATCTCTAGCTAGGTTTGTTTGACTTGAAAGGGTTAGAAAACTAGACAAGGCTTGTTTGGTCCCCAGGGAGATCCATCTGTCCAACTAGGATTGTTTGGCTCGAAAGAGTTAGTAAGTCAGAAAAAATGCCAGGATGGATCTACCAGATAGAGTCAACATGATGTTGGTATGAAGAAGATGAAGGGAAAGATGTATCCTTAGTATAGCTATACTGTTGATTGTTGATGACTGTTGAAAAGGTTAACGGTTGTTACAATATTTCTATATTGATTTTTGATTATTGCTAAGATGCTTGATGGTTGTTATAGTATTACTATACTATTGATTATTGATGATTGCTAAAAAGCTTGATGGTTGTTACAGTATTCATATACTAATTGATGATGACTAATGAGATGTTTAATGGTTGTTACACTGATTTTTGATAACTGATGAGTTTCTTGATGATTGTTACAATACTACTATATTGTTAGTAGTTGATGATTGTTGATTATTGAGAGCCTTCATGATTGATGTAGAATTGCTATACTGCTTGTTGTTGATGATTGATGCCATGATTGATGATTATTTGATATGATGATTAGTATGTTGGTGTTGTGATGTATGTTTGTTTCTTGATCAGTGATTGATTGAGTCCATATCAGTAATGATACACTGATGATTGTAGTTACATGTCACTTCAGTATTCCTATACTGACTATGATATCGACAGTTCAACATCTCTATGTTGATTATGCAGATGATGCTATAGCATTAGTTGTTGTTGAGTTTTTAGCACTAACAAGCTGATGAAAATTGTTGATGTTATCAATATACTTACACAAATATTGTAGATAATGAAGATAAAGGTGATGTCTCAGTATTCTCATACTGATATCCAGTGCTCATATTGATGATACTGACAAATGATGATTCACTATTCACATATTGAAGAAGGTCTAGAAGTTGATTCAATTAGAATACAAATATAATATGTTCAAGAATGTATGAAATACGAAGACTACAAGAAGAATATCCAGAAGATGGTTAAGTAGAGGACAAATAGATGATGTTTGAGAATGTACAAAAGACGAAGACTACAATATGAAGATTGCAGAAGATTTTCCTGCTGAGATCGATGATGAAGATGTTAGATAATGTTCCAAAAATTCCTATGACATATAGAGTCTCACTAGATAGTTGTACAGTTGTAATATAAGATGTTGAATACCTTCCTAGTTATGAGGGAGTGTTAATTTCTTGTAACTTCAGAAGATATTCCTAGTAGTATTTTATTCCTCCTTCAGGAGATGAGTTTGGTCTTATCAGTGTCGTAGAAAGAAGCACGGTAAATATCTGAATGTAAGTTGGGTCATTAGTAACCAAGTGTCATTGTAATAAATGCTATTTATAATGTCCAATTGGACAAGTTGGCCCTAACAGCTAGTAAAGTCAACCCCACCAAGCTAGAAGTCAAGTCAACAGAAGAATATAAATAGGAGGCACATCCTCTCATTTGTACTCACTCACTCGAGTTGTTCTTAGCGAGAGAGAGAAGTAGTAGTGCGCCAAAAATAAGAGATCACCTGTTGTATGAGTTTTACACTGCACTAGTTGAGTTCTATACTGAGAAATTTTTGCAGGGTTTTCTCCCTTGTGGTTTCTCCGAGAAAAATCTATGTGTTCTTATTTTTTGTGCATGTTGTTCTTTCAGTGATATTCTAGTGGCTAATTGTTTTAAGATATCATCTAAGAAATTATAAAGAAAACTCAACACCTTCTACCATCTGAAGAATTTCTTAGTGTGCTTTAGATTCTTGATGATGTTCCTTAAGACCTGATCACTTTTATAATGATTTCATATCATAGTACCCCACATAGCCAACTATATGGCTATCTAAACTCTCCAAGAGGTTTTAACTATTCTTTGGAAATTTAGACTATAACTCTTATTGAGTATCCAATTCTCTTTGAAACTTTTACCATGTCTCTTCTCATGTGTATTTTCTCCACAAGATATCACAGCCCATGGATTCCTATGTCATATACCATGAATAACTAGTTTTGTGATTTTTAACTGTTGTTGCCTATTAAGATACATCAATACTCCCTCTTCAACTAGAGAAGTGTTTTTATATTATACCAATTTTGTTTTATATAGAGGCTTAGTAAATATGATGGCAATTCTTCTAATCCATGTATATGTACAAGAGTTACACAACTCCTTTCTACACCATGTCTCAGATATAACTAACTAGAAAGCTTGTAAATTTTTACTGCTTTACAATATGCTCTATCTAAGAAACATCTTTGATGTGATATTTATCTATAGTTGTACTAGTCAAAATCCATATATCCTTGAAAATTACTTTCATTGATTGTGACATGTCTGAATCCACATAATCTTGTACCAAGTAGGTAACATAATAGATAATTTTTGTATTTGTCTATGTGTTGGTTGTAAAGAATATAAATGATTGTGGGACCTGTATAGATATATCTAACATCTATAACAATCATATTTATATTTATGTGTGTGATCATGGATTTATAATCCATTGTTCTTAAATACTTTTAGGAACTCTATTAAAAATTTTCTCAATAGAATAAAATATTATCTAATGACTGTTACACCTCTAAAATTAAGAATCATCCAAGATTATTACATATATATTCCTTCTAAATATGAGAACCATCCATGGTTTCTACATAGCAAGAGGTTAATTTAACCAGTTCCACTGGATCAAACCTAGCTTCTCCCTCTCAACATTTAGGATGTGAGAATCATAAATTTGAGTCCTCCGTCATGGAGTCTCATACTCCTCTATATCTAACACGTATATGAATATAATTAATACAAATACATTACCTTCAATATTCTTTACATTTCTTCGAATAGAATTGGGGATTCTATTTTTTCTTATTCCTAAGAAACATGGAAACTCCCAATCTACTCTCTTTCAAGGTTAGCCATCCGAATGACTCCATGTCATTCTCTTCTTCTAGGTCAGGGAATATGTTTCTCCCTATAATAAAAATTATTCAAATGATTATTACATTACCAAAAAATGTACAATCACATGAGAACTTCAAACATATTAGCGATGGTTCACATAGTTATGTACATAGACTAAATCAATGTTTTGACATAACCCCATTCATATCTTATGTGATGTTTTGAAAACCTATATCAGTTAAAATATTAATATTTTATGAAGGAAAAATGCATCCCCATATTCATATCTCATGAAGAAAGCATGAATCTATCTATCTGATATATTATGACCAATCATGCAATCCTATGTTCACAACTCATGAAGAAAGTATGTATCCCTCTATCTCATGTATTATGAAGGAAATTTTCAGCTTTATATCAGTCCTATATAACTATATATAATTCCTACATAAGTATTATATCATTCATGTATCATATCACATAATATGGACTCATGAGATCGACGATATGCTAATAAAAGACAGACAATAATGTATATGCTCAACACAATTCCAAAGTCCAAGAATACAAATCTGTATATGATAGTCATAAAACATATTTAAAAACATTTAGATCTGATTTATAACAAAATATAACAATCAAAATTTAAAGTACTTATCTTTTATGTATTTTAACGGGTTCCCTGTTGATCTTTACGACCTTGCAAAGAATTTAGAGTCGTTGTTTATTCACTTGAATGGAAGAGATTCTTTGTAGAGAAAGGATTTCTCCCTTTCTTAATTATGGTTGTGAGGACAATATTCTCCTATTTAGTGTACACAACCTTGCTTTGGATGTTCCCCTACTCTTGAATCAAGGAATTTTTCTTGAAAATATTGGTGTGTATCAAAACACTCCCTTGTAGTCTTCAACAAAATGATCATTCACATGAGATAATCTGTAATCGAATCAAATATTATATGCTTGGAATTTTCTTGATTTTTCTTGAATTTTATTATCCCTTCATTAGTGGTAGGCTCCTATACCACAGTGATCATGAATGAATCAAGATCATGTTCTTTAAGAATATTCAATACCCTCTATATCCATGTGTTGAAGTTTGATGTTCCTTCAAGTTGGTCTTCTAGTTGAATGAAGATTGATGTCATGGCTGCAATATTTTTCTCAAAACTTCAATATCTACATAGCCTCAACTTGCTACACAAAACCAAGCTCTTTCACACCCTATTCTCTTTCCTCCATGCAAACATTAGCACCCTTCCTTTCCTCAATTAACTTTAAGTAAATGTTCATTGTATTGAACTGAAAGCGAAGTAACTTGAACTAAATGTTAACTGACTTGAACTGAATGTTAACTTACTTGAATTGAATGTTAATTGACTTGTACTAAATGTAAACTTACTTGAAATGAATGTTAACTTACTTGAACTGAATGGTAACTGAATTAAATCAAATGTTAACTTACTTGAACTAAATGTCCCTTACTTTAATTTCTGTCACAATTAAAGCATAAACCTTTCTCTCTTCTTTCCTCTAGTTTTTGAGGTGTCAACCTATGAGGTGGGTTGTAAGAAGGGACATCATTCTCTCTATAAGTGTTGGAAGTGGTATTTATAGTGTCCACTTCCATATTTTTACTTTCAACCTTCCTTGACATCATGAAATCCTTCTCCAAGGATGTTGGTTCAAAGATACACACCTCATGTTGAATTTTATCCTTCAAGGTTGCAATAAATAGACCCAACAAATTTTATTCAGAAATATTCTTTAGTATCAGAATTAGTTGTTGAAATTGCTTAATGTGCTCTGTAACTTGACCTTTATGCTTGAGATTTACCAACTCGATAAAGAAGTTTTTGATATTTATATCCCCATAATGTGCAATCGATTCTTCTATGAATATATACCAAGAGATAATAAAGTCATTTCTACAGTCACAAAGTCCTTGATACCATACAAACTGATCAAATTCTAAATATAAGAATGCAATAGTTGCCTTTTGTGTAGATCAAAGAATTGCTCCATCTAAAAAATCCATGTGATTGGATACTCAAAATCAAACTTTCTCATGTAAATATTGGGGATAAAGTAGTTCCTTGGACCATATTTGAACACATGATGTTGTAGTGAATCATCAACTTTTGAGGACTCAAACTTCCTACTGTCGAATTGTTTTTCAATTTACTCAAGACATGATTGGAATAATTCCTCTTATTCCTCCTTATATTCTTCTTGAGTAGATACATGAGGAAAAAATATATGTTTTATATCCTTCATCAAGGGCCTCCAATTCTCGAAGATCTTCTTTTCTATCCATCCCTTTGAGATCCTTTTTACTAGACAACTTATTTTCCAATTTAACTAAGTCATAAATTTTCACATTTACTTTAATAATGTCTTCCAAATTGGAAACTCTAATAGATATGTCTTCCATTTGTGTAAATTAATCCCAAGTTGTAGATCAATTACACTCACAAAATTACTAGTCAAACATGCAAAATTTCATAAAAAGGAGACTAAATACGGAGCATAACGCAATCCTATATTGAATAAGTGTACATAATCCAAACTCATCAAGTAATAGGTTGTCCAAATATATAATTCCATTAAATATTTGAAAGCATAATTATTCTATTCGAATTGGACAAAAAGTGGGCTTACTAAACTAGTCAAAATCCCCCATAGGTGCACAAATCACTTTCCTAATCTGTCAAGATGCTCATGAATTGGCTGAGTGAGATGTACCATATTATAAGTGATAGAAAGAGATTAGATCCATGATTTTTTATGAAGAAAAATAATGAGGATGAGTAAGGGAAAAAACAAGGCAATTACTCCTAGACTAGCTTTCCCCTTTTGCCTTAAAACTGTAGAAAAGCAAGGCAACTTTCACAAAAAATAGAACTGCACTTTTAATATTCTAGAATTACTGTAGAGCTGTCAAAAATGATTTTAGGATGTTTCTAAAGCACTCCTTAATCCAATTTTAGCATATGTTGATATTTGGGTGCAAGTGGATGCCAACTAGCATAGTAAGGAATCTGGGAATCTAGGAATAAGATAAAAATGATTAATTAATGTCAAATATGGGTAACTATGGGTTTTATTAATATAACACCCCCCCCCCCCCCCCTTAATCCTAAATTTATGTAAAATATTAGAAAAATATATCAAATATAGGGCCTATAAATAAGGCTTATGCACCCTTTACATACGGCTTGTCCATACAACCAAGGAAAGAGGCAAAAACCCAAGGGTAAAATCCTCCCTTAAACATGGACATGAAACAAAATTTTGGAAATATTGTTATCAATCATTCTTCACCACATGATCAGCAATCCCTAGCAGTGATTTGAGATTACTAAATTTCTTCTCAGAAAACACCTTGGTGAAGATGTCTGCTACTTTCTCTAAAGATGCACAGTTGGGTAGAGAAATGGTACCATCATACACAATATCCATGATATAGTGCATATGGATATAAATGTGTTTGGTTCATTGTATTTGAACTATATTATTAGATATTTGAATGGTGATTTTATTGTCATAATAGATGAATGTGGAAGCCTTTGATTCAATCCCACACTCTCCAAGTATTCCCTGCAACCACAAACATTGAGTAGTTGCATTCACATCTTGTCTATACTCCCTCTTTGTAGATGAGAGTGTAATGGCACTTTGCTTCTTAATTGACCAACTAATTGGTCCATATGAAAGCATGAACACAAATCTTGAAGCACACTTTCAATCTATGTTGTCACCTACCCAATCACTATCAGTAAATCGCTCTAAGTCAAATTTTGCTCCATAGAAAATCCCGTGAGTTCTTATTCCTTGAAAAAAGTTTAGGATTATCTTGGGTGCCCTCCAATGGATCTCATGAGTTTAATCCACATTTCTGGAAGCCACACTAACTACATAAGATATATCAGGTCGAGTATGAGTCAAATAAATAAAACACCCAATCAACTTCCTATGTAGTGTGTTATTTACGAATGGAGAAGAACCTGCTTCTTCAAGCTTGACTCCATAAAGAAATCTAGTCTTGCTTAGCTTGAAATAACTAATGCTGAACTTGTTGAGGATATATAAAGCATACTTGGAATGATGACCTTTGATTCCATGTGAGGGTTGATAAATTTTGAGACCCAAGAATTGACTCAACAATCCCAAATTTTTCATGGAAAAGGCATAGTTCAGTGCATCCTTCAAGGAGGAAATCTCTTTACTTTAAATTCCTATTATAAATAGGTCATACACATACAAAAAAATTAATCATTAAATAACCATGTATCATCTTCAAATAGACATTTGTATCAGACTTCGAACAAAATTACGTGACAGCAGAAAGCCATCAATCTTGGCATACCAAGCCCTGAGGGCTTGCTTAATCCCATACAATTATTTCTTTAACCTGCACACTAAAGATGGATTAGACAAAAAAACATTTATTTTGATGAATATAAATCTCTTATTTCATATATCCATGTAGAAAGGCACACTTATCCATGTGATGCACCTCCCATTTCCTTAAAGCTGCAATGGCCAAAGATATCCTTATGGAGTCCATATTTTCCATTGGTGAAAAGGTATCATTGTAATAAATAACTTTAACTTGTGAGTATCCATTATCTACCAATATTTTCTTATATTTAAAATGTGAACCATCAGCAGCAAATTTGGTTTTATAAACCCACTTACACATTACTAGCTTTCTCCGTGGGAGGAGATCAACTAGTTCCTATATGCCATTCTTCTAGAGTGAGTTGTATTATTCCTCCATGGTTGTTTTATATATTAGATCATATGATGCATCTACATATGTATGAGTTTCATATTCAACCATAAAATATCACTTCTCAACAAAGGGAGGATTTTTCACACAAAGAGTACTCTCAAATTGAGATCTAGTCCTCTTAGTGTCACTAGGATTCCTAGCTAGTTACCAACTGCATGAATGGTCCTTGCTGCCAATTTTGGTATTATAGGACTGTAAGGATCCGTAATTAAATAATAATTATCATACATATCAGAATAAACAAACTAATTAGTCTCTTCACTTACAATTACTGGTTGTGGTGATGAAGAGGACTCTCTAATTTCTACTACTGCTAAAGGCTCTTCTTCAAACTAAACACTCCTTTCAATGAAATATTTTTGAGTGCTCAAGTTAATAAACTTGTACCATTTTGAATCTTCAAAATACCCAACAAAGAGGAACTCTTGGATTAGGGTTTGCAAATACTTCCTATTTTTCAGTTGGAATTCTAGCCTAAGCCTTTAAGCCAAAAATCCTGAAATGGGTCACATTTGGCTTGTTCCCACTCCAAGCTTGGAAAGGAGTAATTCCATCAAGTTGCTTGTGAGGAAACATATTATTGATATTGGATGCATGATTGATTTCTTCATCCCAAAACTTTGGTGGCAAAGTTTTAGACTCCATCATGCAAGTTGCCATCTCCTTGAGTGGTCTATTCTTCGTCTCAGCAAAACCTTTTCGCTGAGGTGTGTAGAGAATAGAATGTTGCATATGGATACCTAAGTATTCAAAATAATGGATGAACTTGGAATTGAAATACTCACCACCATTATCATATCTGAGGATCTTGATTTTCCTCCCAGACTAGTTCTCAACCAAGGCTCTAAAGACTTTGAAGAGGTCGAAAACTTCATACTTGTGTTTTAGGAAGTAAACCTAGCAGTACCTGGAAAATTCATCTATGAAGGTTAGGATATATTTGGATTGAATAATGTAAATATGAGGGAATGGACCAGAAATTTCATTGTGTATTGACTCAAGGGGTGCATAGGTTCTCTCACGACTAGCTCTCTCATACTTGTGCTCTAGGTGTTTTCCTATGATGCAACCTTGGCAGACTCCCTTATAAAACTTTATATTAGGGTAACCCTATGACCAATTCTTTGTCACCCAAATGTGAAATATTACTTGTAGTTAATATGGCTAAATCTCTCATGCCAAATCTTTCTTTCCTCATTAGCATGAGTGAGAATATCATAGGGGTTTGAGAAAGGTAGGAAATGGGAAAACTTGTATACCTTCGAACTGTGATCCACAAAACCTTTTTCTATGACTCTACCATTAAAAATATCTAATATTTCAACTTCATTGGGAGAAAATATGACCTTATTTGGAGAGCCAATGTGGGTTATCTGATACACTAACAAGAGATTAGAAGCAATACTTGGGACATAGAACACATCACTGAAATAAACATGGTCAAGATCAATCCTACCCTTCCCCATACTATTAGTAACACATTCATCTCCCAAAACAATTTTTGGACCTTTCAAATCATCAAGAGAGGAGAAAGTCTCTCTTGTTGAAACCATGTGTCTAGAAGCTCCGTAATCAATGATGAAGGTGGATGATATTGAAGTGTTGGAAACAAAGGAATTTATTTTCTCCTTTTCATCTAAATTTTATCCTCCTTCCCTCTTCTTTGTGCATTCAGAAAGGGAGATGTTGTTCTTCTCCAGGAGTTGGGTCAACATGTCAATTTTATTCTTCATTCCCCATGAAGGTTTGATGATTCCCATCATTACCAATTTATCTTTCTCCTAGGTGAGGGATTCCATGAATTCAACAAGCTTAGTCATATTCTAGTCTCGTGCTATCAATTCGGTTGCATGGAAGGTTGAAACAAACACTGAGTAGTCAGGAACAAGCTTCAAAAGTATGTTCAATACTAGTTTCTCATCCTTCTTATTGATTCCACATTGTTTTAACTGCTGAACAAGGTCCTTGAACTTGGAAAAGTAGAGTTGTAATGATTTGAAGATGATGGGACTCAATGAGATCATCTCATTCTCAAGTTGATGTCCTCTCATTTCATCTGTATTTCCAAATAGAGTCTCAATATTCTCCCAAACCTCATTGGTGATGTCAGTCCATCGAGATGGAACAGGAGGTCTCTTGAAATTCTCAAGCACAAAAGACCATAGGCCTCATCCTTCCTATTGTTCCATTTAATGTTCTCTAGACCTACATTGGGATCTGCCTCAATTTCCATGGTAACCCTATAGAGGTATTTACTCCTCAACAAAATCTCCATCTCATCTTTTCATTCAAATAAATTGAATGTAGTCAAGATGATCCTTTGAGATTGGTCCATATCTCAACAAATGTGCCATTCAACCAACAGAATGTGCTCCCAGTCAGTGATGTTGAAACTGAAATAGAAATATAGAAGGATATAAATTGATTGATCAAGGATCTGATTCCATGTGGAAATTAATCCCAAGTTGTAGATCAATTACACTCACAAAATTACTAGTCAAACATGCAAAATTCCACAAAAAGGAGACTGAATGTGGAGCAATAAAAAAAATCCTATATTGAATAAGTGTACATTAGAAAACCTCATCAAGTAATAGGCTATCTAAATATATAATTACATCATATATTAAAAATCATAAGGATTCTATTCGAATTGGACAAAAAGCAAGCTTACTAAACTAGTCAAAATCCCCCATAGGTGAATAAATCATTTTCCTAATCCATCAAGATGCTCACAAATTGAATGAGTGAGATGTATCAGATGATAAGTGATGGAAATATATTATATCCATACTTTTTAATGGAGAAAAATAAGGAGGATGAGTAAGGAAAACAACAAGGAAGCTACTCCTAGACTAGTTTTTCCCTTTTGCCTTAAAACTGCTGAAAAGCAAGGAAGCTTTTAGAAAAAGTAGAACAACGCTTTTACTATTATGGAATCACTGCAATATTTTAAGAAATGATTCCAAGATGTTTCTTAAGTGTTCCTTAAGCCATTTTTAGCATTTTTTGACTTCTGGGTGCAAGTGGATGCCAACTAACATAGTAAGGAATCTAGGAATCTAGGAAAAAGACAAAAATGATTAACTAATGTCAAATATGGGTAACTATGTTTTTTATTATTCTAACACCATTATAGGGGATGAATCCTCTCTGCGTTGAGTGGAATGCAATTTTTTCCACTTCCTTTTGGTTTCATTTTGAATAATAAATGTATACCACACCCTAGGGTTTACCACAAGTAGATCCTTCTAGTCATATCTATTCAAATTCAAAATGGCGTACCATTTTCAGACCCCGATTAGAATATTGTTTTATGGTCGACTTGTAATTGAGGAAAATTTTGAATTTTGACTCCCCTCGGTATGAAACTTTGGCATGTGGTACCCTATTGTGTCCTCTTTCCAATTCTATAGCTATGACCTAATTTCAATATGCAAATAAAATCTTATTACAAATACCAACACTACTTATTGTTTTCTTATCCAGAAGAGTGAACTTGTACAGTATTCCATGTGTCCAATATTTTGTTTCTCTAGCTAAAAGTCCTACCAAAAATAACCTAGTATGTCCTCTTTCTGATGCAAAAGGTTTCACTCAATTTGGATCTAGGTTTCCTCAGTAATGACCCTTTTCCCCAAAACACAGGTTTTATACTAGGTTTTGTACTAGTCAAAAACCCTAGATTCCTCTATGAATATCTTCGAAAATATAATGGATTAGGATATAAATTTTGGACTCGAGATAGTTCGGCAATTTTTATAAGTGGGTTTTAAACTCAACCTTTGAATCCTTGTAGAAAAAAAATTGTAGCGAAAATTTCAATATAACTTGTTTTGCAGAAGCCAAACCAGAGGAACGAGCTCTGATACTAAATGTTATGCAACCAAGTACTCGAAATAGCATAAAATAGAAGAAATAGACAAGAATAGGGTAATAAATTCCTTAAAAATGAATAATAGAGAGAGAAATACCAAAAATCTGTGAGGGAGGAACCTCCTTACACAATGTGCCGAGTACACAAGACAAGACAAGAAACAACGATGATTAAAATGACAATATATCCTTTCTATATATAGGATATCGAGGTGTACAATAACAATTAATAGAGCCACTGATATACCCAATCCAAAATCAATAATATGTAATACACCACAATATAGGGGATAATGCGCCACACGATAAGGGGAAATGTGCCCAATATTTAAGTGTTAACAGTTATTGATGGTCGTTTCCTTATGCATAAAGTAACTAGGGAAGATGAAGAGGTTCTAGTTGAACCTGAATTTTCCCTTCCCCATTATAGACCTTCAAGGAAACTAAGCCCATATTCTAATCTAACCCCCCATATGTATGATGTTTGTAATCCCCCATGCCTCCCACAAAGGATTTTTTGATCAATACACATTCGACTTTGAATTACTTGATAGAAAACAAGAAGAATAAAATCATTAATTCATAAATTCATTTTGCAAGAAAAAAATGTTTTTTTTATTTGGAAGTATTTTAGTGTTAGTGGCATCCAAATACAAATACATGTGACAAATGAGGTGAGGAATGAAGGAATAATAGGCTCAGTTCACATATATTGAACACGGTGTGATATATTTTCAAATCTACAATCATTATATATAGCCTCCACATATTTGTGCACCTACTTTTTCTACATTGAATAGCACAAGGTGAACGCTCATCATCTATCATGAGTAGAGGTTCGTTGATGAACACATGAGATTGATGAGGTGGAAAAATGAACCAAATTGCTGGTTCAAGATCCAATGTAGATGAGGAGGATTATGATTTTTTTTTTAATTATTATTATTATTTTGAGCTAGCAAAGCTTAAAGTTCAAAAATAGTCCATCTTTATAAAGCATTCACTGTCTTGAAAAATTTGCACTGGTGTCTCCCAAGTGTCTCCTAAAATGAATCCTTCTTGATTTATGTGCAGTAGATCTCTCAAAGGTTATAAAGATCACGATAGATATTCCTCTTCCCACATAGCCACAAGTAAATGTGGAAATTGTCTTGTTAAAAATAAGTAAAAATTTCAATGGAAAACATGCAAATATTAAACTTAAAAGAACAAGCCCATTGGGGATCGAACCTGAAATGTTTGGTTTTGTTGGGAAGTGTCTTATGCATTGGGCCATGGAGTCAATTTGATATCAATTTCTTTCTTTGATTTATCCTGATCAATAAAGATATGTGAGGTACATTGTGAATATAAAATAATTAATAATGACATCACACAGTTGATAGACAAGGACTGAGTCAGCATCGAGGGTAGATCTCATCGATTCATGGACAACCTGCAAATTTTATCCAATCGTGTGCACCAACATGGTCAACTTTAGATTTACATAAACCAACACAATGATATATTGTGCATGTCATTTAATATTAGCTGTATAGTCATTTAAATTACCAACCACAACAACGTATAATCTAGCAACATGGATTATGTAATATCCGTAATCAAATAATTTTTACATAAACAATTAAGTTTGCCTATCCCAATCTAAAGGGTTATGTGAAAAAATTAAAATATTTATTTTTAATTCCAATTTATATAGATTTTTATGGAAATTCTAAATTTTAAATTGATGGTGGAAAATAGGCCAATAAATTATGGAAAAATCATTAATTGCTCCAAAATGAAGTGGCATGGAGTCCTAATTGGACTTGGGGGAACATAAGTGGATATGTGGGGTCCACATGAGGGAATATTTATCCTTCACACATGGAACCATCCTCAAATTAGAATTTGTAGGTGTAAGTAACTCCCATGGAGAAGGTGAAGAGTCACAAAGTTATTTTTAGTGTATGACGGATTCTATGACAGCCCTATGACACCTTATGACACTCATGATAGATTATCTTACAATTATTATGAAATTTATGACATGTAAGAGTTGAAAATAGAACAAATTAGGGTGCATAAGGTGTGTGAGGATCAAGTAATATTCATGAAGGATTACAAGTTGAAATTCATGAAGGAGATCAAGCAAAATCAAGACAAGTGTCACTTGGGTTAATGTAACAACCAAGATTAACACTAATTTGAGTTAATGAACCCATAGGAGGGAAATTGGAGTCTCTTAGAGGGAAAGTGGGAAGGTGAGGTTATTAAAATAGGATAAAGTTTAATTGGGTAGCCTTTTGGTTATTTTTCATTTGTATCTTTGCAATTTAGGAGTGCTTTAGCTTGTCCTTACACCGTGGGTGTTTACCTTCCCTGCCATTGAACAAATTGGATGGAGGAGAGAAAATTCAAACCTATTGTCATATATTAATGAAGTTTTGTTTTTCCAGGTTTGATTCCCTCTACAGTTTGAGTTCATCTCTCATTTATTTCTCCACTATCTCTTCTCACAATCATCTCTTAATGCCCATTTTCTAGTGTTGATGACACACTCATAGTTGTATAAAATTTGTGGAGGATGATTTTGTGACTCCATGGTTATGATATCTGATGTATATCAATGTATTTCATAGAAAAATTTAGCCATAGCTCAAAATTTTATGTCTCTTATGTAAACATCCCAAGCAAACCATCAATTTGAGCTAGTTTTTCCTCTACTTTCATATGGTTATTTTGGAGTAGTTTTGCATCTATTTTACATTATTATTTCTCAACATTTTTACATATGTTTGAGAATAATATTATGTATTTTTATGATCATTTTATTATATGCGATCCCCTTCGGCATATGATTAGAGTTTATGCAACAAATTACATGCCCTTTGTTCACAAGTTTCCAAGCAAATTATATGTTTTACCACTCTGTGTTTAAAGGGTGCGATAACCAATTATTGATATAAATGAATGATAAATTTTGGTTTTTAATGAGGTTCTTAATCCATTTCAAGTCTTGTTTTATAAATTAGCGAGTTCATACAATGTTTTGGAAGCCATAAAGGTCCAAGACTAGTTGGGGGTTTTAACATCGATTTTCCTAGTATTTTCATCTTTCACTCCCTCTTGATAAATGAAAGACATGGATGTATTCAAAAAGTGTATAAGTTTATAATATATGTATAAGTATTTTTTGATACCCCTCAATCCCCTCCATACATAATTCAAAATCATTTGGGTGGATTCGGAGCAGTTTGGGTTCACTAGTCCAAAGTTCGAAATTGGCCAAATTTTAGCAAATTTGAATAACATGTCAAAAGGAGTTTTATGATTCGACCATCAAATTTTTGAGGTATTTAAAGATTTTTTAAATCTCATAGGGTCTTTTTGGAATAAATTTGGAAATTTCTAGAGGTGTTTGGAACAAGACAAGAAGGATTAGTTTCCTAGTTTTGAAACTAGACAAAGTACAGAAGGAGGATGTATGTGAAGTGTCTGTAAAAAGTGACTCCTCATCCATAGAATATTAATTAGCCACATATCTCATATTTTCAATCCAATCATAATATCCATATCACTCTCCTAGAGCTGCCTCAATCGTCTCATAACCATCGAATCAGTGTGAAATTCACTATGAATGAGGGTTTTGAGAAACAAAGCTTCCACTGTCTAAATTTTTAAGCCTCTATTGAAATATTGTATGATAGTGTGTTGAATTTATCCAAAAAGGGACATTACTTATTGATGCATACTTGATTTCTTATCATCCTTCAGTAGGATGGTCTTCTTTTGAATTGATATGATCCTCCTTATGCTTCGCCTCATTTTTTTTTATTTTTTTTTTTCCAATCTTGTTCTTTCTTTTTTTAGTTTTTTTCTTCTATTTCTTTGTGTTCTGCATTTTTTTCTTCCTTCTTTCATTTTCTTTAAATTCCTTTTTTTTTCTTTTTTCTTTTTTTAACTCTCTTAATGTTATATTTTTTTATTATATCATTTTATTATCCTTTACCTTGTCTTTCAATTGATATATATACACAAAAATTATGTTGCTTCCATCATTTTTCTTCTTGAAATTTTCTTTCTAGTTTATATTATTTTTATCTATACCCATCCCATGGGTATAGAAATATTTCTTCCAAAATGCATCCATAGAAATCATTTTCCTTTGAGGTGCAGAAACAAACTTCATTGGATGACAAAACATGAACGCTAAGTTGCCATGAATGTCAAATTGCATAGCTCCAGGTCTCCAAACTACCCCATATGTGGAGAACATTATCAATGTATTAGTCCTAATAGTGATCCTACCATCTCCAATGTTCAAATATCCTCCCTATTCTTTTGTAATCTAGTGCACAAGAACGTAGACTACATGCCCAAAATCAAGAAGAGGAAAAATAGAATTATGCGGGAAGAGTTTGTAAATATATGATTATCATTAGTGGAAAGGCTATGATATGGAAATTACTTAAAATTAGTTGTCTTATTCAAAGATAGATTGAAATTTTATTAACACGAATGCAATCACACATTGATTGAATCACACTATATATGATGTTTGAATTTTGAAGTTGGATGTGTTGCATTTTGTTATTTTCTTCTTTTCAAACAGAAACCTTGATTTATAAATTTATTTTCATTTTAATAAAACAAGTGATAGAATGAAAAACGTGTAAAAATATATAGATGTTACATAAATACAATGGGGATCAAATGCAAGTTGCATTTGATCAAGTGTAAGATTATCATTGACCATTTTAGATTTTTCTTGGAGATGGCTAGAATACTTAGCTATTGGTTCAACCTATCCCTTGTCATTCCAACTATTATTTCCATTAATCTTAGGAAAAAATATTAGCGAAGCTTATGAGGTCATGAAGAATATCCCAATATGATTGAATTTCTTATGGATGTGTTTGAGACAAAATTGAGAATAGCAATAAGAAAACTTAAGATCAGTATCTTCAAGGATATGATTTACATAAAAGAACAAGTATTGGGAGACTTTTGCATTATTTCAAATTTGAAGTGTGGTCAGTTTGTTAGTTTTGCAGGTCACTAAGTGACGAAACTCGATTCTGATACAAATTTGTAATGTCCCATAATTTCATCTTTTATAAATAACAAGAAAGTATACAAAAACTATTCATTTCATTTTATTTTATTTTCATGAGCATACAAAAGTCCATCCATAACAATTTCATTTTATTTTATTTTATTTTATATTCATGAGCATACAAAAGTCCATCCATAATGATTTTCCCATAAAGACTTAGTTTCAAATATTTGTGTATGTTTTATTTGTGTGCAAGGGTATATGATATACAATCTAGTTGATTTTTGCAGTAGTAGCATGGTTTAATAAGTAAATATTACAGGCATATAGGTTTTTGCATTAACTTTAGACTTTTTTTTTAATTAGTCAAAAGTTTGGTTTAGAGTGATCTTGGACTCTAATGTGGGCTTGAGTCTTACTTAGCACATTTTATAATCTATACTTTACTTTTTATACAGTGCAGATAGTGTGGTAACTATATGAAGGTATAAGGGGAGAGAGGATTATATTGTCCTTTCCTAGAATGTGTTTAGCGTTCAAGCATGGTGTGGTAACTTTTCCTTTGCTCATTTAACAACTTATGACTATAGGAAGAAGGGGATTTCAAGAAGAACTAGATGAAGCTTTCACCATTTAATGTGGGTCAAATGGAGTGGAAGACACCTGGAACCTGAAAGGGAAGTATGTGGATTCTCTACACTCCACTTGGTCTGAACCTCCATTCTTGAATTTATTATATTGTGGTTTCCTCGAACTTCCAACTGTTAAGGAGGGATGTATCGGGGTTCTCCTTTCTTGTCTTGCATTTTTCTCTATGGGTGAAGCTCTACCTCTGAACGGAGGTATAGAGACCATGCCTTTATGGTTAGTTTACTGTGCAACCCAATACTCTCAAATTTCCCTTCTTAATTGTAAATGAAGGGTAATGCTATGTGTTAGTAAGGGAAGAAGTTAAAACAGTTAAAAGGGAGATGAATGTACTGTGCACGTTCAAGAAATAGATCTCAAACATCGATAGGTGGCCTTGCAGGTTCAAGGCATTCTTCCATTGACTATGTTAGGGTAAGTAGTTAGTTATGTGCTTAGTAACTTATCATTTGATTTTGATTTGAGAATATTGTTGCTTCCCAATAATTGGGGTTTTCTAGTTTTGCTTGCAGTATTTTTTCTTCTTGCTTGTATATGAGAAAATAATCTTCGTGATAGTTTAAGGGAAGAGGTCATGGTCCTGGGTATGCCATACACTCTTTCATGGCAGTTCCTCTTAGCTTAAATCCTACGTTAATTGTGTTTGTAGTTTGGAGAATTTTTTGTTCAAAGTTCCACATTCAACTTTGAGGACAATCTACTCGAGCTAGAAGGTTCCTAAGACAACCTTTAACACAATTGTCCTGAGTTAGCATTGGTTTGAGTTTAGTCAAACTATAGATATTTTATTTTTAATTTTTCTTTTGTATGAACTTTTGGGTTCAAACCATAAGAGTCCATCTCTTCTTCTTAGTGTATCTCGGTAAATTTTATGCATGATTTTCATATTTATAAAGCTATCTCTAGATCAAGATGTTGGTGAAGTCTGTCATTATCTTGGGCATACAGTAATTAATATATATATATATATATATATATATATATTATTCACATTTATGAGTTTGGTTTAAATTGTGAGGGGTTCAAATTCCACAAAATTAGACCTTCCAAGTGTTACATGTTTATTTTATATTCAAGATGTATTATTATCTTAAGGTCTCGAAACCCTCATCTTCTATTTGTGAATGCATTTTGCATTTATGTTTACATGGTACAACATGAGTCGGCCTAATGGTTAAGAGCATGTGTTTCTTCTCAGGAGGTCACAAGTTCAAATCCAGAGGGGTGTAGTGTATGTACACCTCTGTAGACTTTAGCAGTTAAATCATTGTGTAGAGGGGGGTCCCTTGTCCCACAAACAAGGGGGTCTCATACACCAAATTGGTGTCTCACTTAGCGGTGACCTTAAAAATAGATTATTATTATTATTATTGTTGTTATAAAACATCTTTCCTTTATACTTGTACTCATGTGTAATCCCATGTTGATGGATTTAAGAGTGAAGGTTAACTTAATCTTAGCATAAACTTGTAGGATTTGGCCTATAAATTAAATATAAAAATTATCAAGGTTGAAACTATGTTTTCCTTGTTGTTTTTTGTGCATACCTTCGGTATTGGTTGTTAAGTGTTAAAGAAATGTAACTACTTTGTATTATTATTATGAACCCTTCTAGAGATGTTGTTCCTCTGATTAGGGATGTCATTGATGTAATTGGTCATGTAAAGTCTTGAGGTAAAACCTCTGTTGTAATTCAGGTCAGTAGTACCCACAAAAGTATTATTAAAATGTAATTTTGAGTCTTCTAAGAAAATTCGGCCTTGGAAGCAAGGAGAAGTCATCCTTGTTGGTTATTAGGCCTCTCAATTGATTAGTATAAATAGGATAGGCACCTCCCTCATTTGGACAAGCAAAACACTCAAGCAAGTTCCTTATAGAGAGGAGAAATAGTCCATCTAAGGAGGAGGAAGTTATCTAGTCTTATTATTTGGGTCTTACACTGTATTTGGTTGAAGTATATGTTGAGGAAGATTTTTTGGGTTTGCTTCCTCAGGAGGGTGGTATTTTAAGACATATAAGCTTGATAGTTGTGTTATAATTCCCTCCTTCATGTCTTTGATATCCACGTTGCATGCCATCTCTTTCATATTGTGTTTGCTTGCCATATATTTTAGGTCCTATTTTCCCCCCATGGTAATATTTACATCATCAAGGTTCCTTTGATTGTATATTGAAATTTTTGAAATTAATTCATATTTTGGAGGATGTTATCCCTGGTGGGAAATTAGTTTGGTGTCCACTTTCCTTGATTTCTAGGAGAAATGAAACTTCCAATCTTCTATTTCATTTTTTTTCACTCAACCATTTGGAGGTTTTTCCTAGTGTGCTTGCCACCTTATATTTCACCATTAATTTTTAACCAATACTTTCAAGATAAATGACCTAGGTATTCTCTTCTATTTTTAGTTGGCTAGGTTTTTTGTGTACCTAGGACTGCATCAAATAGGCTTGCCTTAAATTTTAGGGAAGAAATGGGATCATTCAAAGGTATTATTGGAAATGTAAAGTCATAATATATAGATCTATAATAACCTTTTGGTTCCCAATATTAGTAATCAGATAATATTCCATGACACTAACCAAGGAGAATGGACCATACCCTTAGTTGTATTAATTGATTCCTAGGCATTTTAGAGTGATCTCCTCAAGTGTTGTACTCAATGTACTATATAGAGAGATAATGTGGTATAGGGATGGTCTTAGGTATGCCTATGGTGATTCCATTATACCATAGGGTATGTGGAAGATCAAATCCATAAATAGATTACGTCTAATGCGGTATTAATTTTCGAGTAGCAATAGAGGTGTATAAGGGAATCCTATGATGACTCCACCTATATCATTTATGTGTACAAAACTCGTAAATTGTACACCATATATTTATTAAATTAAAAATAAAAAAAAAATAAAAAAAAATAAAAAAAAAAACTTTAAAGTTTTACTCAGTGTCATTTCCTCTTTATTATATCAACCTTGAAATTTTCACACAATTCCAATGTCAAGAAAAAGAAATTATTATGAAAATGGAAAGATGGACCATTTGAAGGAGCCACACCAAGGGTCATCAATTTTGATACCAAATTTTATGGGCCAAATATCCAAATAAGTATCAAAATTACCTAATTAACACTCATAAAGTGAAAATTTTAATGAATAAGAAGCCTATTTGAGCGGTGGGTCTTATTACAAGATATCAGATGCATAGTATAAGATGATAATTTGAATGAGTCTCCATAATTTATATATAGGAAATGAAAATGGGTTAAAAAAATGAAATAAATAAGAATAATATAATGATAATGAATGAGGATTATGGCTAGGAGATTAACAATTTTGAAATAGAATATTCCATTTAAGTACACATCATTGCATTAATACATCACGGGTTATATATTATTTCTTTATTTCTCATTGTTTGGTTCATATTTAAATCTCTATATGTCAACCACTATCCTTCCATATTCATTATCTTCATTCACATGAATGCATTAGTTAATTTCCCATATAAACAAGGTTTGATATAGTGTATTTATTCCTCAAGCCATATACAAATGGTGTTAAGAATAAATTTGCTTGATGATGTTGATGATAGTATTGTTCATGATTCTTGCACTTGGTCACTATCTGAATCATAATTAATGTATATGTGTGTGTGTGTGTGTGTGTGTGTGTGTGTGTGTGTGTGTGTGTGTGTCATAAGAATCACAAAAATCTATGTGGGATATTTTTTTCCATGAAATACTTCCTTGGGAAACTCTCTAGGAACCTACTCATTGTCTTGTATCTAAAGAGGTTAATATGGGATACCTAGGGAGGTAACCAAGAGGGATAATAAATGTAATGTGGCTATAATCATGGAATACACTCACTTGATAGTTAGTGGGTAGTAAATAGGTACACCAGGTAGTTGATGAAATCGTATAATAATAAGGGGTAGTTGACATAAACCAATAGAATACTTGTAAAAACGTTTAAATATAGATGAAAATTGTTGCATTATGTAATACCCCCATTTTGGGCCCTTAGAATGTATTGGATTCATATGTAAATACCATTTATACGCGATGTATGATTCCTAGTGTGGAGCTTAAGGCTAAGGCCCCACTATACTGATCGGATTTAAGGAAAGTATTTTATATTTTGTGATCCATGTACTAGTAATCCATGGGAAATTGTAAAAACATGTAAATATTTATAATGAAAATAAAATTCATGAGTTATCTATGGAAGCAATTAAAATGAGGGGGTTGTGTGTATCCACTAGGAATAGGTGAGGGTTTTTGGGTTTAATCCATTATTTCCAAGTGTCATCTTAAGAACCCATGTGTCATACATGGAAATAAACTACCCAAGTAGACTCCCTTGTTGTTATTTATTTCTGTTGTAAGGAGGTAGCTAAGAAATCAGCTCATGAAATTAATGGAGTATGGGAAAAAATAAAAATTTTATATGGTTGAGTATGATATTAGTTTAACTTGACGGAAAATTCAATTTATTCATGGAAAGTCATTTTTCCATCATACCCATTCCATTGTGGAATAACCTAACATCAATTCTGAACATGATATGCATTCCTAGCAGTGCAATTAGCAGAAATCATAACTATAAATTAAGCCTTGTTTTAGAGCGACCATAATGCCCTTAAATTCAAGTGAATGGTAAAATACAGTGGGGAATCCATAGACATAAACCATGGGGTAAATTTGAAAGTGTAAAAAGAACTTAAATTCATGGGAAGACACATATTTGGGAGCCTGAAAATTAAATTTTGTGGTTGAGAGTCACGTGGCCAGAAATTAGGAAAATCCAAGAGTGGATTGAAGTGGGAGAGAGATCAAAGGTCAAAATTTCTTGATAAACCCAGTGAAGGAAATAATATCTACAGGTTTAGCATCTTGGACCTTTCTATGCCTACCCTAAAGAGCACTGGAGGGAAGGGGTGCTTGAGGGACTGTGTAGCAAGGAATAGAACCTTCCTTGTGTTGGGTGTGGTAGGTAATGTGGGTGCCAAGACTATCTAAAGCCAATTGAGATGCATGTATCTCTGTGGATGATCTCACTGACTTAGATTTCCCCCTCCTTGTCTCCATGCATGCCTGATAAACCCATCTATGTGTTAGATTAACATGAATATGTGTTACTATGGTTTTGATTGATTCTAAGTAGTTCCTCTTTAATGGATACATAGCCCAAGATCAGGGGTGGTATCCTAGCTAAAATAATATAGGTTGGATAGAGACCTATGGATGGGCGTAATTTTTCTCTTCGATATTCAATTTCTTGGACAATTCCAATTAAAATATAAGTGTCTACTGTTGTTTCTAAATATTCCATTTTTGTAATGTGAATTATTGTTTAATTATGTTAAATTGAATGTTTATGGATAGCATGAAAATGAGTTTATCTTTGTGCATGATTTTATTGTTATGGCTAATATGAGTATGTTGGTATAGGCATGTTGTTGTGTAGATAATTTTATTTATGTTGTGTTCATATCTTTGCATCTACACACACATTTAAATTTTTATGAATTTTGTATTTTGGTAATGGGGGGGGATTTAAAACCCTATGTATCGTTCATGTTCCCTCCACTGGTTGGATTGATAGGAGTGGACGTGGCATGAGATAGGATTGGATGTCATTGTATTGTAAAAATCATGGCTTGTGGATTGTTTCATTCCATAAAAACTATTTGTTGGTGTCACCTTACCTTCAGGTTTCTTTCTACATTCTTGTGTCTATTATTGTGTGGATGTATTTGTGTTTATTTCTAAAGTTAAGGGATTACATTTATTTTTATCTACAAATATTCACTAAAAGAGGAATCAAAGCTCTTTTTGGGGAAAAAAGTGGAATTATTATTATTATTATTTTAAAACAAAATTTTAAAAAAAAATCAAGGAAAAAAGTAACAACATTTAGATCCATCCTTGTAGAATTCTATGTAAAATATGAAGAAACTTGTTGCAAATATCAATTCCTCTCAGAAAACAAGAAAAACAAACAAACAAGCAAACAAAACAAAAACAAAAACAAATTGGGGTCTAGAAAGTGGAGTTATAGTTGATTTAAAATTAGTTGTTTTAGTGTTTTTTTAGTGGTAGTCACACAAATTACAAATCAAATATATTTTGATAGAATGCCCATACTTCAATGAAACTAGTGCTAGTAGATGAAAATTCATTATGATGATTTATAATTGTGTTCATAATACAAATTCTAATCTATATTGAGAAATTTATAATCATTTCAAATTATCCGCCTCAAAACCCTAGCTATACAAAGGAACTCCATTTAAAAGTAAGTTATTTCATCAAAACCCTAGTTCTATTTTTTAAGTTATTTCTTGTTTTTGGGGTGGAGAGGCACATCAAAAGTATTCAGAGTAGATACTTGTTGGATGCATAATTTAATTCCACGTGCAACGATCTCTCCCGATTGAAATTTGAGTAAAAACACAGGGAGATATGTCAAAAATATGAACAAAAAAGTTAGTTTTTTTTATGATACTTGTTAACCCAAAAAAATACCTGAATTACTCCATATGGCCTACACCACATGAAGACATCCATTTCCTAACCCTTATTGACCCCCACGCCCTTGTTTAACATATGCTTTCCCTTCAAAGGCTCAAAAAACATCAAAAAGGGCTTAAAAAACCATAAAAGAGCCAAAATAGCTCACAAAGGGGCTAAAGCCCTCAAAAAGGGGCAAAAAAACCCAAAGGGAGCTAATAAATGGGTGAAAAGGGCTCAAAACCACAGAAAGGGCTTAAAACCCTAACCAAGGGCTAAAAACCCTAAAACAAGAGAAAAGACTATAAATAAAAGGGGTGGGGGTCACTCTCAAGACACTCATTATCTTCCTACCGTTACTCTTCTTGTATGAGTTCCTTGAGAAACCATCATTCTCAAGCCATTCATCCCTCTCACTCCATTTTCTCCACTAGCCAAACTTCCTGTATGTTGAGCATTGCTCCATACCACCCAACCTTGTAGAGAGAGGTAGCTTCTTGAGCTAGGGCATGGTGGACCCATTTTAAACCAAATCTAGAAGGTATATGGTTTCATTTCTGCTGTTAGTTTTTCATTTTACAGATTGTTTAAATACATATGTTGTGTTTTCTAAAGTTGTGTTGTAGGTTCTCCATTATTTGTCTCTAACAACTTGTTGCGGCATTTCTTTCATCCACTTGACTCTATCCTTCCGTCCTATAAATGGAAGGTAGGTGCAACTGTACATAACTAGGGATTTAACCCTGCTACAATTTGGCAACCATACCGGTTCGATCCCATAGGATCCCTAAGTTTTTATAGTTCATGTATATTTTTAAATAGTTTCTTAAGTAGTTTCTTTCTTGTTTCTTCCATTTTTGTTACTAGTCAAGCCCCCTTCAGGCCAACTCGAACCTGTTCGGCCACAATACCTGTTACTGGCAGTCATTCTTAGTTCCAATTTTTAATTTTTTGTGTTCACGGTCCAAGTCACCTATTTTGGGCCCAAGAGAGCAACCCCCTCGCTAATTTTGGGCCTAAAAGAGCGAGCCCCTCGCCACATTGGCCCCAAAAGGAGCAATTTTCCTCTGTAGGTTGAATCTCCTATTTTGGGACTAAAAGAGCGACCCCCTCGCCTATTTTTGGCTAAAAGAAGAGAACCCCTCACTACATTGGCCCCAAAAAGAGTGATTTGTCTCTCAGGTTGTTTGTTGCTTATGTTCGGACTGTCTATGCGACTCAGTCGCCTCTATTCAGAAGACACAAGCAATCTATACTTTCTATAAGTTTTTTTATATTTAGTTGAGTGTGTGGTTAGCTATTTGCAAGTAAAAAATATGTCCAATACTTGGTTGTATTTATGCACAATTCTTTTTTATTTCAAATCTTAAAAAATTAGTGAAAATCGGCCTCCTTTCCCATCCCTTCCTCCTCTACTTAGTCATCACCCTTTGGGGTATTCCGAGATAAGACGGAGGGTTGAGAAAGCATAGTAATAGGCACCTATTATTATCATTTCTCCCAACCATTAAAAATAAGTGATTTGGAAGCTAGACGGGGTGGAGACCATGGGGGGTCTCATGGCGTTCGCGTCCTCCCTATTGAGCAACCTTGCACTTGAGGAGTGACCTGTGGATCTATGGGTGGGATTGTTCCCACTTTGATGAGAGCCCAACACTCTTTCTTTCCCAAAGAGGAATATGAGAGCAGGGAATATATGGTACATATTTACATTCGCTAAGTTGAATAGTTGCATTTTCAGTCCTGTTTTAGCTTTA
This sequence comes from Pseudotsuga menziesii, assembly GCA_001517045.1. Lineage (NCBI taxonomy): Eukaryota > Viridiplantae > Streptophyta > Pinopsida > Pinales > Pinaceae > Pseudotsuga > Pseudotsuga menziesii. The sequence continues at coordinate 547,062 of LPNX010362652.1, read as the reverse complement.
CTGGTTTTTACACAATACAGGTTGCCCATTTTCCAATCTAAATAGAAAACTAGAAACAACTTCTGACCATGTAAATTGCAGAAAATAATTTAAAACAGTACTCACACACTCAAAATGCACACAACCACACCACTTAATCCAAACAAACTTGGTTCAAGATGCTGAGTGAACCTCTAAAATAAATCAATTTACTCTAACTCAACAAATCTACAATTTAAAGACATAAGTCCCTAACTTCCATAAATTTGGGAAGTACTTGGGATCTTCCCTAAAACTTACTGCAAGGAGTACCGCAATGAGAGGAAGTACTAAGCGAAAAGGGACAACGACCCCTCCGATTGACTAGTAAAAATCATGAGGAAAAATCCAAGCACTGTCTTCAGGTAATCTTGGTGGCTGAGTGACCACCAGCAAGACACTAGGAAACCATTAAACTAGGGTTCAACTCTTCATTACCAATTAATACCAGAAAGACACCATTGATCATGATGACATTCCTCCTCTCATCTCGGGAGAAAATCCCATCAGTTTGGACCTTTAAATCAGCACCATCGAGACCATACTTGACAACCCTCTTCACCATTAGAATGCCACACAGCCTCTGACTCTGACTTAGATTCTTACCAATTTGAACCACACTTTCATACTACACCATCTAGCCCCATGGCTGACACAAATGTAGATCCTTTCTCTGGATGGATGAGTGGCAACAAACCCACGTCCATGCCTCACCTCATCACCAATGTCCCTATGGGTGTTCCCAGTGCCACTACACATATGGTCATAAGTCATCTACCCATTAGTAGTTGACCCACACAAACCCCCATCCTTACTATTGTACCGCCATTTACACCTACTGGCAGTGGCCCAATAATTCCTACGATGCCCCCTTTCATACCTGGGGGCAGTGGACCAGTTGCTACCACAATGCCACCTCTCATACCTAGGAGAAATGGCCTATCCAACACCATCCCGACTATCCCCATTGAGAGAAGTCAACTTCAGGTGCCCCCAACCATGCAATGACGCCAATTCCCTGCAAACTCTGGCGCCATCGCCAACCCCTCCCACACTAGTCTTGGGGATAATCTCTTGTTCATGGAACACCTCAAATTTCTTGATCTGGGTAGATTAACTAGTGACCCAATCTACCACCAACCCCAATGGCCTCCTATTCCAACTAAACTCCCATCAGACATCCCAAAGTATGAAGGGAAGGTAGGGGAGTGCTCCCAAAGCCATATCATGCCAATCCACCTGTTATCACCAACCTTGTAGTTTCCTATGTGAGGTGGATCCAGGATGGATGGTAGAGGGACAAGCAACTAAGGAGTTTGAACCAAGACTTCCTAAACTCCAAAATGGATGGTTGTACCACCAATCGATGCAGCCTTCACTTTATGTTATCTTAGCCTAAGACAACAAAGGTGGAGACCCGGATCTACTCCCAATAGGAGAGATCTAACCTAGACACCAGATCATATCAAATGGACTTAAGGTACGTAAGGTGTAAGGTAGTGAAAACCCTAGATATGTGGATGATGTCACAAGGTGGGCCAAGGCTTTGGATCAGGGTTTAGGAAGTATGAGGTTCGATCCAAGTTTGGACATAGGTGACCTATAAGGTAAATCCTAGATCTAGGGTTGAGGTACTAGCAACAAGTGAGGATATCTACTGCCTTGGTAAATTTGACCAATGCAAGGAGGTTAAGGACATGATTGGGGATATCTAGTACTGATGGATAGACTCAATGAAAGATATGACAAAGTCAAAGTACCTGAGTCACCAACGAAAAGTCAGATCATAGGAAAAGGAGGCCAAAGAGGGGGTAGCACTAGGCTTGGAGATCAGTGCCTATTAGATCTAGGGAAATGGAGTCATTATCTACCCAACATTGAGGGAAACCTACCTAGGAAATACCCCGATCTAGAGACCCAAAAAGGTATTTGGCCAGAAAAACAGATCACAGGAAAAACCAACAGCAAGATGGATAACACTAGGGTTTGGGATGTTAATTTCTTAGATATAGGGAAACCTAGACACTTCCAGATCACCATTGAAGGATAAATGGTATGAGTATGATTTTATCTACAAACCCAAGTTGGAATTTTGCCAAAAAAATCAGATCTCAAAAAAAGTCAAAGAAATGGTGAGGAGCGCTATGGTTTGGGAGGATAGTTCCTCAAATCTAGGGAAAACCAAGCACTTTCATCTCAGCTTTGAGGGTGATTTGGTGAAGGGATGATCCAATCTACAAAACCTAGCAGCAGCTTGTCCAGAGATCAAGTGTATATTTTTAGTGTTTTTTTGGTTTTTTAATTATTATGGAATTTTCAGTAAAATGAAGAAAATCATATGTTAATGGTTGAGATCTGGAAGAAAGGGAATAATTATGGATTTTACCTAGAAAACCTTGTATATGGCTTGATGATGATGATCCATGTTATCCCGATCAATTTGATAAGCTTTAAGCAAGTTCTATGTCCAATGTTTTTCCCCAAGGAGTCAATGCGCCCTCTCTCATATACAACAAACCTCAATTATATGAGATTTGTTGCAACATGAGAAAAAATATAAATGCTACAGAAAAATAACAATAATAAATCATATATCATTATGACACTAATGAAAACCCCCTAATAAAAAATGAAGGCAATCCAACCGAGTTGAGGTCTCCTTGCAAAAACGTCCAAGGTGAAGTTGCACTCCTGTAGACGAGACAAAGATTCCCAAAAACATATATATCTTGCAACAATTTACCAAATGCTATGAAGCAAAATAATTTCCAATCACCATTTAAGAACACTAGCTGCAAAGGAGATCCAAGAATTTCCACAAGAAAAGTTTTTCTATTATCCAGATCTAAGAGCCAAAGACGCCTTACAAATGAGAAGCTTTCTCCTTTAAATAGGAATGAGAGACCCTAAATCCTAACCACTTTTCAAATGAGTGGCTAATATTAAAATATACAAATGACTAATCAATGGTTGAGATGAGCTCAACATACAATACATGGATCAATATAACAATATAATAAAAAAGTGGACTAAATCACCCAAAGAGAGGGGACCCCACTCAACAAGAAATGAATGAAGCACATGGTGGGTCCATGGAGTGTTAAATAACTCCCTCTGGGTGTCCCCATGGCACAATAAAAATAATATATTTTTTAAACTGTGAAATTGTGCCGCCTTGAGGAAATCGTGAGCCTCCAAAAGCTCCAGAAAATAATATAAAATGCCCGAAAAAATAGATGTGGGCCTATCCAGGTGCTGCAACTACTGGATAAGGTGTGGAAGACATCACTTTCATCATCAAACCTCATCCCATTCCATTTCCTTTACTCAGTAGCCATTTAATTATTTTTTAATCTACCTCGGGAAATGTGAACTTGCCAAAACAGCCTCCTAGGGTGCCTACGTTGTCCAACTGAGCCCACCAGGCTCTTTGGGAGGGGGTTACTATGGTATAATCACGTGTCTAGACCCCCTATACCCCATACATCACCCTAGGAGATCCAACAATATCATCTTCCTGCTCAAACCTACCCTCTAGTGAAGCAAAACTGCACCAGAAAGGTAAAATGAGCCGGATCATCTCTGTAAGTACCCTGACTGAAAACAAGCTGTCTCATTGGACTCAAAAAGTCCAAATCCATCTAAGGTATATACTTATACCCTCTCAAGGTCTCTTCCTAATCATCAACCATATCAAATAGACAAAATAATAACATGTAAACGACTAGATACCAATAATGTAACTTAGGCTGACATCCATCTGCTGCAAGTGTTAAAAGGCTACAACATGCTCTACAAATAATTTAAGGAACAATCATAAAAAATAGAAATAAATTTAATGGAAATACATCAACCAAATACATATACAATGTTTTATTAATTAGAACTCAGACTAGACTTTGAAAACTATACTCACTTCATAGTTGTAGTCAATTTACTAGTGAAGGGTGAAGGCTAAAATTCATAAGTTTAGGACAAAGGATGACTTCCCGCTCAACACTATGAACCTTTGGATATGGAAAGGGGATAATCACTATAGCCATATTCCAGACAAACAACAACAAAGGGGATGGCAGTGCCTCACAAATGGGTGAACTACTTCAGAGATGCTTACTCACCTTGACAAATGCTCACAATCCAACTCAATACAAGTAAGGTCAGCAATATTTATATATAACTTTCTAGGAACCATTTATTTTTTGGGCCTTTTATTTTCCAGACCCTTTGTCCACGCATTTTTTATATGGACTTTTATCATTTAGGCTTTATGCATTCATATATGTTGAAAAACACTACTTTTCATGAATGTTTAAGATATTTCATTGCAATATTTTTCAAAGCAAATTTCATTAGGCTAGTCTTGCATTCATGTATGTTGAAAAACACTACTTTTCATGAATGGGATTTTATAATATATTCATTTTATTTCTAGATACATTGTATTGATGGCAGTGCTACTTGTTTCAGGTAAGCAAACACATCCTACAAAACTCAAAGTCGAGACACAAATGAACAAGGAGGCTTGTCCAACAAAGTCTCTAGCGGGGAAAGGTCCTCCATGCCACAAGTCAATTAGTAAGTCAAGATACAACAAAACTGGAATGTAGTGGATGTGTGGAGACAATGAATGATGAAACCAACACTAGAAATCCAAAGTATGTTGGGAATGACTACCTATCTTCTCCCTAAGGAGGGTAAAACCAATCAGTATAGGTCAAGAACTTCAAACTCTAAGTAGGGACATCAATACATAATACAGATACATCCAAGTCCACATCTTTATATGACCACCAGATCATTCTACTAAATGCTAACATGTCACAAAGATAAGTATAAGAGCAATGATAACCATAATACAATATAATATAAGCTGAGTCATAATCATGCAAATAATCCTTCTGAATCAATATCTATCCAATGAGAAAACATTGACGCAAATATGGGTACTACTAACTGCTATGCACATGACTAAATGGCTACATCAGTCCTCAAATCTGAGTGTCTTAAGACTCACTCCTAGCATGGGAGAGTGCTATATTCCATCAATAAGTAATTATCCATCATAAATGTTCATCTCAACATCTCATATGTAGGGGATCTGGATGAAAAATGTATTGAATCTAGAAAATAAAATATGGTAGCCCGGCTACTATATATGTGATAACATCTGGCTCTAGCTGGGACAAGTGCTATGCTGAATAGAGCGCTTGAGAACCTTAGAATCTCTGGTCCTGTCACTCTGCTACTAGCATCCTCTATCAATCCTTACAGCTCTGCAACTGCTACCAAAATGTCACCAACTACCTGCAAAATGTCCAGAGCTATACCAAACTCACAGACCAGTCGTCAGAATAATATGTGGATAAAATAAAGTACTGAAAAATAAAAATGCATGAAATGGAAAATTAGAAAATAAATCTAACCTATAACCATAACTTTTTAAGGAAAGTTTGATTTTTTATTGTGTAGAGAAAGAAAATGAACTCAAGACTAAACTAAGAGCTTCAAAAGGTGAGCTTCAAGAAAAGATACAAAACTCTAAGCTACACTACTGTCGGGAAATGTTTATTCAAGTCCTACCTACCCTACTCTAACCAATTTAGACAAGTGTTAGGTAAAATCATAAATCCAATGCAACCACTTTCTAAACAAATCTATTGAGCTTTCTTTACCGTTAATGATACAACAAATCAAAGATGGCTTGTAAATAATGTAAATGAAAATTGAAGCCATTATAACTTGTTGTTTGAAAATCAAAGAAAGATATGGATCACGAGAAATGAAATCATGTTAGGGATGAGATTGCATTTCTAAAAACTCATCCATGAAGATGTTGATAGGGTCATAAAAGGAATGCAAGTTCATTCTTGATGGAGGAAGACAATATGATTCATGACTCAGCCACTCTGAACAGTTCTTCTTTTTCTCCTCTACCCTACTAGGACATTCAATTCTATTCACTCCAGGAGAATCAAATGGGGACAAGTTGTAATGTAATGAAACTATGAATGAGATCAAGCCCATTGGTTGTTTAAAAATAGAGAAAAAGTGAAATGGATCTTTATACACTTCTCCAACCATCCATAATACATATTTACAAATTGAAAAAAAATTATTCATTACGGATGACTGAGAAGAGACAAGAAGTGCCTTTTCCCAATTTCATGATAATGCTTAAACTCTTGATTAAATATTTCGAAAGGAACATATTGATTAAAAGACAAAACCATACAAAAAGACTCAAAAAGTTGGGACGGGAGGGTGGATTGAAAATTTTCTCCTAGACTTGGAATAATTGATCTCGGAATTTGATGAGAGGAAAGAGATTTTAAATTAATTCCAGGAGTGATTTCAATATTTGAAACAAGGTCGGTATCCACACATTGAACCAACATATTTTTATTAAGTATTGGATGAATAATTCTATCAATACTATCAGGACAAGGATCCTCATTGCAATGTTCTTGATACGCTTACAATCATATCATCATGTGTTTGTTCTTCTTTAAGCTCTAGATAAGGAAAAACATCAATAAGTTTAGTTTAAGTTTCCCTATCACTCTTATAGACATTCTCTTCAGTAACAATATGAACACAAGATTGCACTTCAACAAAAGTTTGATTGATTTCATCAAAGTCTGAATTCATATTCAAATGGCTTGAATACTGACTCAAATTATCATCAATTAGGCAATGACTATGGAGTTGCTCTTCTAAATGCTCTTTAATGGACTCACAAATGGAAGGCTAAACTATGGATGCTTCTTGATGGTGATTATTTGGTTCCCTTCCACGAATTAAATCCAAAATTTGCTCTGTGAATGCTTCAGGTAATAATAATAGAGTATCTTGTATGATTTGATTGATATCCCTCTTAGTTTCAGCATGAGGTTTTGAAACATTATCCTCAAATTACTCTGTACCATTCTTATGGATTGTAGGCATGCTGATAATTTGGAACATTTTAGGAGAGGAATGATCCAACTAAGAAAGAAAATTTCCAATATACTAATTATAATCATTGCTAGATTCACACTTTGAAGAATTATCAGTTTTCCTACCCCGCTTATCTATTAATAGATCTGTGAACATGTCATACCCAGTGATGGATTATGGTGCTAAATGATCAAACCATAGTTGAACATCCCCTCGCAAGGATTCTCCTAAGGCTCACATATAAACATATTCATTGTCTACACCTCTAATTTCCATGTAATACCAGAGAATATCCAAATGAATTTCAATAGATATATCCTTATTTCCATTAAACTGAGGCAACCCCCTAGTGTAATTGTTCGACAAAGGATGAGGTGCTCTTGGTATTTCAGAAAATTCAAAAGGAGACTGTTTGTCTTGTTTCTTAACATCTTTGGTTAATTGGCTATAAGGCTTTGACTGGGACTGAATCCTAGGTTCATGTCGACTTACAGGTTCATCAGGGGTAGTCACGACAAAACTTATATTGCATTGATGAAGAGAATTACAAGGATCATTCACTTAATACTGGTTTACTAGTCCACTCGAGATGGTTGGGAAATATTTATTGCATGGGTTAGGAAATTGGTGTGTATCATAAATATTGTGATAACTAGATTTATACCCATAATCATGCTTGATATCATCCTAATACCCATATTCTAACCTCCATCTATCCCTTTCATTTATTTTCCTTCTAGTTTCATTTATACTTTCGCTTAATTCCTTCATGCATCTAATAAATATATCTGAATTCATTATGATTTATGGGATGGGTTCTCTTCTTAGTGGAGTCGCTTTGTGGAGTCACTAGGTGAACCCAAACTCCGTCAGCACCCTTGGGACAGGTTTTTTCTCAACAGATCATCCTAATCAACTACCCCCAATAATCAACAATTGCAAGGTAGAAATAACCAAAAAGGAATAGAGGTAATAATCAACCACGAGGAGGTGGCAAACAACTAAATCCTCCCAATAACACTGGTGCAAACCAGCCACCTCAAAACCCCCAACAACCAAACCCACCTAGACGCAATGCCCTGTTATGCACAAATCAGCCATGCAAACTATGCAATGTCTACGGACACTATATGCATGAATCCCCCCTCATGAGTCACACCAAGTAGGTTCTTTAGAATGAATAACATCATAGTACCAATATGGCAGCCCCAACTCAACCCATCCCAACACCTCCAAGCCCTCCACCCATGGTGCTCCAGAACCTGATACCACTCCAAGGACTAGTAGCAACCGCACCCACAACCCCAGCTTCTCCCACAACCCCTAACACTCCCCTGCCTACAGAGACAAGGGTCCACCACCTGCTAGCTCTAACGATAGAATAGGTCAACTTGTAGACTAGGAGAAATCAGTATGGATCAACTACTAAAACCATGGACCCATCTGCAACATCCATGTCTAACACAACCAGCATTCCACTCCACTTACCCCCAGAAGGAGGAGCAAGGGGACCACGATTCCCCATGCGATGCATTTTCAACAATGCTATAGCTAGAGCCGCCATGAGCTACAGCATCATTAATGACTTGGAACAAATAGATACGACCATTTTCACTCTCAAGGTACTTAAAACATGCCCAACATAGCCAAAATATTTACTAGCTTCCCTTGGTGTCGTAGACCCCTCCAACTCCAAATTGATCACTTACAATGTAGATAACGGAGAACCTTGGATGCCATCAACCATTGCCTTCCAAATTCCGATATCCATTCAAGATTTGGTCATACACTAGTTCATTGTTGACGAGGGGAAATAAACTTGTGTTATGTAAACCTTGGTCTAGTAGAAACTTGGTATCCTATCTTGCAACTATCCACCACTCCTCTGCATGCTTATGATGGCCACCCCAAAAAATCCTAGGGTATCCTTCCACATGTCCCCATAACATTAGCCATGAAAATAGGACCAATCGACATAGAAGTTTTCAATGCACAGTTGGACTATAACCTTCTCCTAGGAAGGAGTTATATGTACGCCATGAGAGCCATGGAATCTATTGTTATCTGCCTCATGATGTTCCCTCACAATGGGAATATCATGACAGTGGACCAAATAACTTACCATGATCCATAGGGTCCAATAGCACTAGCCAATTGTATCCCTACTATTGATACTACCTTTGACAGTGCATCCACCCCCTTTTTATTGGCAGTAGGCCCCAGGTTGTTCACAGACAATTCCATGACTGCTTCCTTTCCCTTGGTACCACCTCCACCAGCACCAAGTGATACAACAGACTTATGTATCATCTCATCCAGGACTAGTGCACCCAAACCACAACCACAGCCACAACCCTAGCCTTAGTTGTATCCCCACCCATAGTTGCAGCATCAAATAAAGTCACCAAGGAATTACTGGGGCTCCCTCCCAGTCCATACAATTCCCTTTCTTTTCCCCCCATCAGGAATTCTAAGCAAGCCAGTGATGGCTACCTTGAACTTACCCAATATTACATTGGGCATCCCCGTGTGGTACCTCAAACCACCTGCTCAACCTCCTATGCCCTAGGTTGCATTGACTCCTGTTCAGCCCATTGTGGTCGAGACACACCCCCCTCTAGGCCCTCAAAAGCCACTTCCTGCACCCACTCCCACCTCGACTCATCCAAAGAGGACCAGGGGAAAAAAAAACTAAAGCAATGGTAGAACCTTGGTAGACTCCACCATGTGTCATATGTGATGTACAGGGTCATGCAACCCAAAACTGTCCAGAAATCCCCTTTCTCTGCACACACTTATATTCCATGGATACGACAAAAAACGCTCAAGTGGTTGACCTTTCGAGTATGCCAATGGCCAAGAACAAATATTTGAGGACAAACCATGCATGCATCCTTTGCAATTTGTATGGACATTATTCTCACCACTGCCAAGACTTGGCCGAGTTTCAGACTACTTTGAGTAATCTTCGAAAACACTTGCTCAAATCTGAGATCACCGTTATTGAGGAAATACACGCTCCAACTCCTTCCTCGGGCACCATACCACTTACATGATATCCAAATCCAACGACCCTTCTACTTATGAAACCATTAATGATATCATGACCCTATCTAATTGTTGTTTCAGTAATGATGAGGAGATACTTGAGGCTTTAACCACTCTTGAATACCCTTGGGACGATATGCTCCACCGCTCGTTCTTCATCCCTAGAGAACTTGTGTCATTATCTGACCATTTTTTAGTTGAGACCAAGGATTTCATCCACAGGAAAGTCAATTGGTTCAAAAAACCCATTCTAGCACCATATTCCTTTGAAGAGGGGAACATGGCCAATATTTCTCCCACCATTAAGATCAAAATCTCAACCAATTCTGAGATTGTTGAAGAGATAACTTTGAGAGCATCCTACTCTTCTAAGGAAGTCGCTTCCTACAAAGCACTTTTTCAAGAATTTCAGGACATCTTTGCGTGGTTATACACTAAGATGTCAGGCTTGGATCCATCAATCGTGGAGAACCACATCGACACATAGCTAGATTTAACGCCTTTCCGCCAAAATCATAGACCCATCCATCTTTCCAAAGCTGTTGCGGTTAAGGTAGAAGTTGAGAAATTGCACATAGTCAGTTTCATCTACCCCATCGCTTACACCACTTGGGTTTCCAACCATGTTCCCTTGAACAAAAAACAGGGAACCATCTAGGTTTGCACTGACTTCTAGTATTTGAATCTAGATTTTCCCAAAGATAACTTCCTAACACCATTCATTGACCAAATCATTGACGCCTGTGTCATACATGAGGTCTTTTCCTTCATGGATGGTTTTTCTGGATACAACCAAATTCAAATCCGAAAGGAAGACTGGTACAAAACTACGTTTTCCACCCTTGGGGCACATTCACATACTGAGTGATGCCCTTTGGTTCAAAAAATGTTGGATCCACCTTCCAGTATACCATGATGTATTGCTTCCATGAACTCATCCACATCATATTGGTTTATCTAGACAACCTCATTGATCGATCACATAAGCAAGTACAACACAGACGACTTGCGATAAGACTTCTTGCGATGTCACAAGTAAAAAATCCACTTGAACCCTTTCAAGTGTTTTTTTCTGTATCCCAATGAGCCGTCTCCTAAGGTTCATCATGTCTCACAAAGGAATGACAATCAACCCTCTCAAATTCCAAACCACTTTTCCTTTAACATCACCTCTTTAAGTGATGTGCAGTACAGTTTTTTCTTTTTTTTTGTTTTGCATATTTTTTACCACGAGTCAATGACCCCCTCCAGTAGTCATTCCACATATATTCACAGTGAGTCCATTGTAGAAATTTGTTGCATCATTTTCATGTGATCAAGTAGATAGGATCCCTTCCCCTACACCATGGGTAGACCAATGTAGGGTGTGGTCCCACATCTTCACATGTACACACTATGTTGCATGTATGATCTAGCTACCACCATGCTAGCATACCATCATGTCCCTAGACCTATCCTGGAGGTCGAGGCCTCTCTGTATCTCCTCGGTTTTTCTTGTTCGTGTATGGACCATCCTCTACAAGAATAGGAAGCTTCCACCATTGTGTGAAAAGCTCCTGGGTCAAGAAACAACCTTATAGACTGCCTCCCTCCTTACCAATTCTTCAAGACATTTTCAAAAGTCACATAGATTTGCGTACCACCATGTGAATCGCACATGGTACATTGAGCCACCTCTGTACCCAGGGACCCCCATTTTTTCTACTTTTCCCCAAGCACCACTATTCCTATGCCAAGGGCAGCATCATTCACTGCTAAGTCAGAGTCAATTAATTTTATTTTTCCTCCCTCTCTCTTTTGATGAGGCCATTGTCTCATGTTTAATAATTTATTTTCTAGACCATTTCCCAGAATTCATTTTATTTTCCTTGCATTTTTCATATAACTGTCTCCGGTCCTATACTTACATTGATTCTTTGGACCTTTTCTGGAGGTTACCTCAGTTTGCATGCCTCTACAGCATCGATTTTCATGCCTCGGTCGTGAACTATCCTATGCATTTAATTGTATGTTCAAGAGCCACCTGGTCCATCCATGCTGCACAGTTGGTCACATTTGACCACCTTTCACTATCCCACCATGGGGCACCACTAGTTCCCCCCACTTGGTTGACCATAATGGAGTTTATGTTAATCTCTTTTCTAACTCCTAAACATTAGAGGAATTTTGGGGTCTAAAATGGGCCTCATAAGGAAAATAATAAAATAATAGTTAAAATAATAAAATAATATTGATTAATTTTGGAGGAAGAAAGAAAAAAACTACTTTTTGTGTTCGTATTTTCCACATATCTCCCTATGTTTTTACTCAAATTTTGATCGGGAGAGCTCATTGGATGTGAAATTTGATTCTGCATTCAACGAGTACCCACAATGCATACTTTTGACGGAGCCCGCTACCCCAAAAACAAGAAAAACCTGAAAAAATGTGATGATGACATCATCATCACATTTTTTCAGGTATTTCTTATTTTTGGGGTAGCGGGCTCCATCAAAAGTATGCAGTGTGGGTACTCGTTGGATGCGGAATCAAATTCCGCATCCAACAAGCTCTCCCGATCGAAATTTGAGTAAAAACACAATGAGATATGTCGAAAATACGAACAAAAAAAATAGTTTTTTTAATGACAAATATGTCAATTCAACCATTATGGTTGAATTATTTTATTGAAATTCTATTAGTTCTTGAATTCCAACTCACAAAAACTTATTTTGGCACGTTTTCTTATAAGGCCCATTTTAGACCCCAAATTTCCTCTAATGAGAATGAAAATATTGTCAAGCGCACTTTCTTCCTGTCCCGCTCATTAAAGTATAGGAAAGGGCATCTACATCATCTCGTTTATCTCTTTTTACGGAATATGTAGAATACCATATGAAAAGGACCACCTTGGCACATTCAAAGCCAAGAACATTTCCCTCTGCATCCTTTTAGGATTTCTCAGGAATTGGGACCAAACCTTACGAAAAATCTCACCATGGGTTTTTCTTTAAGCTCTTTTCTAGCCTTCTCACAAAGAAAATATTGTTGAGCAAACCTAGTTTGGTTCATGCTCATAAAAGTATTTGAATGACTATCCTGTTAGTATAGGTTTAACCTTTTCCGGCATGATTGGACTACCAATGGTAAAGAAGTCTCCCACCCCCTCAAAGGATTGGCAAGCTCTCTGATGTACACTTTTAATATTTTTTGGGAACAAGAGACTATCAACGAAAAAGCGACCCCACTGGAGTCTTCTCCATGCTTTTAGACTCTCTAAAATTGAAAGCACCATCAAGCATTTACTTTCTTGGGCTTGCTAAAAATACACGAGATCATACCATATTGATGTCTTTAGACATGACCCCACATGTTACAGTTCGACAACATTCCCACATTGGGTCACCTTTGTTCAAAGTATTCTGTGATGAGTCTCCCTTCGATCCCATGGACACCAAAAGTTTATACCTCTCCCAAGTACTTCCCATCTGTAGTTACATTCCCAGTATAATAGCTATGATCCCCCTCCCTCGAGACGGTTTAATTTGCTTCCAAGTCAGCCTTGTTGTCATACTCTGAACAAAGGAAGTTTGAGTCCCCTATGATTCCCTGCCCCTGTTTCCCCATTCAATGTGCTAGTCCCTAGATTGTCCCACACCATTGGTTATCTCCCTTGTGCTTCTGCTCAAGGAAACATCATTGCCTTGGTTAGTTGTAGGTCTCCCTCTATCGATGGAAACACATATATTCCAGAGGATAGACCCAGAGGTCCCTGTAGCCTAGTTTGATTAACCTCATTGATGAGTTACTTGGACCACTTGATAGGATTCCTTAGTGCCTCTCGAGATGTTTGTGTCTCACGTTCTCGACTTCAGCCACATCATCGCACTGTTGAGATTCATACAGGGTATTAGTCCATCCAATATTTGGTCTACGACCTCGCGTGTCACCTAGCTCTAGCACATTAGTGAGTCTATGAAGGGAACTAGATAAAGTTCATGTCCCTCATTATTTTTGGGTTGCGTTGGAGACAATGTTCAGAAACCCCAAAGCAGTGCTTCTGTATAGATTCATGATTGATGCGGCATATTGTACCACAGAGACTCTAACTCACCATCAATGAGTCCCTACAGTTAGTACCTTTCTAGATCCAACAGACCATCAATTATGAATATATAGCATTCCATGAGAATTCCATGGGTCCGATGTATCAGTTCTTCAAATCGGTATTGTATTTAGCCTATGATTAAGTCCACCATTATGTAACACTAGTTGTATATGATTGACTCTTAAATTTAGGAGCTTGGATTGCATTATTCTTTTGACATTGTTACAAGCATGGGGATTCCTGCCTCGTCCATATACATGTCACATATTCATTGTATCTCACCCATTGATGGGAACCAACATTAAGACAAAAACCAAATCCACTATGTCTTGAACCAGGAAGCATTGTCTCTCCCCATAAATCCTATGATGTCCGTTGGCCATACGATGAGCTCATGCCCCCACACATCAAGGGACAATATATTAACCCAAAATATTACCCTACTTACTCCATATGGCCTACACCACATGAAGACATCCATTTCCTAACCCTTATTGACCCCCACACCCTTGTTTAACCTATGCTTTCCCCTCAAAGGCTCAAAAAACATCAAAAAGGGCTTAAAAACCCATAAAAGATCCAAAATAGCTCACAAAGGGGCTAAATCCCTCAAATAGGGGCTAAACCCCCTAAAAGGGGCTAAAAACCCCAAAGGGAGATAATAAAGGGGTGAAAAGGGCTTAAAACCCTAACCAAGGGCTAAAAACCCTAAAACAAGAGAAAAAGCTATAAATAAAGGGGTGGGGTCACTCTTAAGACACTCATTCTCTTCCTACTGTTACTCTACCAATATGAGTGCCTTGATAAACCATCATTCTCAAGCCATTCATCCCTCTCACTCCATTTGCACCACTAGCCAAACTTCCTGTATGTTGAGCATTGCTCCATACCACCCAACCTTGTAGAGAGAGGTAGCTTCCTAGGCTAGGGCATGGTGACCTTATTTTAAACCAATGCTAGAAGGTATATGGTTTCATTTTTGCTGTTATTTTTTGTTTCATAGATTTTTTAAATATATATGTTGTGTTTTCAGAAGTTGTGTTGCAGTTTCTCCATTAATTGTCTCTAACAACTTGTCGCGGGTTTTCTTTCATCCACTTGACTCTATCCTTATGTCCTATAGATAGAAGGTAGGTGAAACTAGATGTATCTAGGGCTTCAACCCTGCTACAATACTTATCCCCAAATTTATATTAAAAAACTCATTAAGACCTATATGGTATTTCAAATTTAAAGCAATTTCATTGGGTAACACATGATGACACGGAATTTGAATTAGGGTTGAAAGGCCCATTTTGAGTTGAAATTTCCTCTATTGTACCAAGTTTACTTCCAAGTTTTGGAAGGTTCTGTTTGCATATTTGGGTACCAAGCTGAAATTCAGCACTTCCTAGCATCCTCATACTAATGGACAGATAGATAGAGTGAATTAGGTGCTTGAAGACATGCTTCGCATGTGTGTGATGGAAAAACCATCCAAGTGGGAGGATTATTTACACTTGGTAGAATTTGCATATAATAATGGACAGAAAAAATCATTGGGGATGAGTCCATATGAATATTTGTATGGAAGAAGGTGTAGAACACCATTGACTTGGGATAATCCGGTGAATAGGATTGTGCTTGGTCCAGAATCGCTCAAGGAAATGGAGAAAGAGGTTACAAAGATTGAGTAGAACCTGAAAGCAGCCCAGGATAGATAGAAAAGCTATGAAGATAAGCATAGAGTGAACAAAGAGTTCAATGTTGGGGATCATGTCTACCTCATAGTGAGGCCAAGGAAGAGTTTCTTGAATCTTGGAAGTTATGTTAAGTTATTGCTTAGATACTATGGGTCGCTTGAAGTGCTTGATAGAATAGGGCCAGTTGCATATAGACTAGCATTTCCTACTAGCACTAGATCTCATCATTTTTTTCATGTTTCTTTGCTTAAGAAATATGTACATGATCCTAACCATGTGATAAATTGGGATGTGATTTCGGTGGAACTGGAGGCAGAGTTCCAAACTAAGCCATTACGCATTCTCAACAACAAGGTCACAGTTCTCTAGAATCGAGTCGTTAGACAAGTAAAGGTGAAGTGGCAACACTACGGTGTGGATGAGGCTACATGGGAGCTAGAGGATGCCATGATACTGGAACATCCAATTTTGTTCAATTTTGTAAAGCACTACAGACAGTGCTAATGAATAGGGAGGGGAATGTAACACCCCGGTTTTGACCCCATGGTATTTAAATTAAACATGATGTATATATTGTACGTAAATTATAGCAAGGAGCTCAAGGCCAAGGCCCTGTCATCGATTTGGTATTTTGTGTATAGGTGATCAAGGTTGATACCTATGGCTCTAGTGCTGGTCAAGCATAGTATATTTTGAAGATATCATGTAGATACACAATTTAATATAATACCACAACTATCTATGCACTGTGACGTGAAATATATGGGGGTATGATTTCACAAGGAATAGGGAGGGGAGTTAGTCAAACTCCTAATCCATAGGGTGAGACCAGGTATCAATGGAGGAACCCATAAACCCACAGCTACCCTTTTGTCCTCTTTCCTTAATCATTTAATTCTTCCAGAAGAACAACTGAGGTAGTTAATGTCTTGGGCAGAGCAAGGTATGGAATTCAATTTCGTGACTGAGCTTGCCTATAACTTGCAACCTGCAGCCTGCAATCTAGGAAGATGCACTCTTCCTTTTGAATCAAGTAAGGATGAGATGCATTCCATACGGTCCTTTCCTCAATCCCAAGGAGGTTTTGTGGCAGTTTGAGGTTGTTGGTGATTCATTATATCATTCTTCCCAATCATGCAGACGCAGCGAGATCTAACAGGTGTTGCTATGTGTTTTGCAAGTATTTTATTTTTTAAAGACCATGGCTGTGGTGTTACATTGTTATCCAAAACTACAGAGTGTTATGAGAATATGTTTCTCTATGTTATAGAGTAAATCCATGAGTTGATGTGTCTCCTTGTGGATTGTTGTGATGTGCACCCTGCTTTGGATATGAAATGTATGAAAGACTTAGTAGTGGAAGAGATGAGGAATGGAATTGATAAACCTAGTGCAGAAAGGAACCTCATGAAAATATAAGAGTGGCTAGTGAATCTTCTATGCACACCCTGAAGAGAACTGGAAGGGAGGGAATAGCCCAATGGATTATGGAGCAAAGAAGGGGATAATTCCTTATGTTGGGTGTGTAGGTATTGTGAATGCCAGGCTAGATAGATATTGTGGAGGTGCCCCTAGATATTGAATGAGCCACTAGATTATTCATCATACCTTTCCACTTGAGACTTGATTCATCATATAGCACACCATCATGTCATCATTTCTCTCCCACACTACTCCCAGATACTTAGGGGGGATACCCCTCAGTTTGGTTCCTTGAACCACCATCATTGGATCCATACTCTGCATTATTCACCACTTTCAAAGTGACAAACTACATCTAAGTCAAATTTGGATTCCTAATAATCAAGATTTCCTAGGTAGGTCAGCCCTGTTAGTTAGATAGGTCATCCTAGTTAGGGAAAATGTCAGTTGGGAAGATCAATATAAATAGGGAGGCTCCCTCCCTCTTTTGTACACACTTGTGTTGGGAAAGAGAGAGAAAGGAGGGACGAAGAATGAAGAATACTAGTGTCTTTGGTGTTTTGGATCTAATGCTTGGGTTTTGTCTCTCTATCTATGAGACCTTGTTATTTGGTCATTGCATATTGAAAATATATATTGAGGAAGTTTTGTTGGGTTTTTCCCTTTAGGGTTTTCCTAGGATAAATTGTTGTGTACACTATGATTGTGTTTCTTTCAATGATCCTCTTTATGTTGTTATTATGAAAATGTATTAAATGTTAAACAATTGACTAGGGGTGAGGGGGAGAAACATGGTTGGGGGAGAGAAAGAGATGGCAATTAAGAGCGATACGGGTTTAATTATGAGAAGGAAACTTAGAGAGAAGTTGGTTATAGTTAAGGATAGAGGGAAAGAGAGAGATGGGGTTACATGAAAAGATAGATAGAGAGAGAGAGAGACAGATGTTGTGTAGGGGAAGGAGGGTTTGGATTGGGGAGTTGGAGGTATATCGAGAGGGGGGTGTGGAGGGGGGAGTGAGAGAGAGAGAGAGAGAGAATTGGAGAGAGGGAGTGTAATGAACAAGTTAGTGGTAGTGATATGAGAGATAGAGTGTGGGTGTTTGGTAGAGAGAGGGGGTTATGGGTAGAGAGAGGGAGGGAGAGAGGTTGGGTGTTAAGGAATAAATATAATTAGAGATGGTGTAACGGTTAAGGGGAGGAGAGAGAGATAGATAGGGAGGGAGAGAAAGAGAGAGAGAGATGAGGAGATTTAGTTTTAGAGGTGCGAAAAGGGCGTGAGGTAGAGAGAGAGATAGGGGTTATTTGAGAGTCAAAGGAGATAAAGGTGTGGGGGTTATGGGTAGGTGAAGGAGTGAGGGGTAGAGAGAGAGAGAGACCTAAGTGGGGGGTAATTAGTGGTAGGGGAGGAGGGTTTTTTAAGGAGAGAAATAGATATAGATAAGCAGGGCTTTAGGTTTAGGGAAGAGTAGGGTAGTTAGACTAAAAGGGGGTGTGATAGAGGAGTGTGGGGATAGAGAGAGAGAGAGAGAAGTGGTAGGGAAAGGGGGTATATGGGAGAGAGTAGTGGGTGATAGGTGTAGGTAGAGTAGTAGGGGTGTTAGGGAGAGTGAAGGAGGGTTTTTATTAGAGAGAGAGAGGGGGGTTAGGGCTTGGTGGTTTGGGTTAGGGACATACAAAGAGAGAGTCTATGTGAGTGTGCTGTTGNGGATTGATAATTAGCGAGTTGGGGGTAAAGAGGGAGAGAGAGAGAGAGTTATGGGTTTAAGGAGAAGAAGGTGAATTAAAGAAAAGGGGGAGAGTATATGGGGGGAGAGAGAGGTGGTAGGGATGTGGAGGCAAAAACATAGAGATGGTGGGGGAGGCTTCATCAGTGGTAGGAGGAAGGGGTATTAGAAGAAACATGGAGATGGGAGGCTTATGGATAGCAAGTGGAGAGTGATAGAGGCAGGAGGTAGAGAGAGGGTAATTAGGGTGATTTGGGTGGAAGGGGGTTAAGGGGGAGAAAGAGATATTGTTGAGGGGATTAGGAAGTTGGTGAGGTGGAGGAAAGTTGGGAAAAAGGGGTTTATATGGACAAAGAGAGAGAGATTGCAAGGTGGTTACTAGTAGGGGGAGGGGGATTATAAGAGACAAAAAGAGAAGGGAGTTAAAGGTTAAGTGGAGTAGGGGGGAGAAAGAGAGATGGGGCTAGGGGATAAGTGAGGAGGAGGGAAATTAGAGATAATGGGGGGTATACAGGGAGATAGAGAGAGAGATGGGAAGGTAGTTACTGGTAGGGGTAGGGGGGTTATAAGAGACATGGAGAGAGGGGTTTAAGGATTAAGGGGATTAGGAGATAGAGAGGGGGGTTAGGGGCTTAGGGAAGAGGAGAGAAATTATAGACAACGGGAGGGTATACAGGGAGATACAGAGAGGGGGGTTTAGGGGCTTTAGGAAGAGGGGTATAATGAGAGATAAAGAGACTAGGATATTTGAGGGTGGTCAGTGGCAAGGGAAGAGGATTACAAGAGACAAAGAAAGATAGGGGGGTTAAGCCTTGATGGGATTAGGTAAGAGAGTGAGAGAGAGAGAGAGGTATGGGAGTGGTTAGTGAATTAGAGAGAAGGGGGGGTATATGGGGGGAGAGAGAGAGAGAGAGAGAGAGAGAGATTGGAGGGTGGTTAATGGTAGCAGTAGGGGGATTATAAGAGAAAAAGAGAGAGAGGGAGAGAGAGGTATGGGAGGGATATATATAGAGAGAGAGATATGGGAGTGGTTAGTGGAATGAATATGAGAGAGATGGGGATTAGGGGTAATTAGAGAGAGAAGGTTAGGTGTAGATGGGAAGGGAGAGAGAGAGAATGAGAGATAATGTTTTTAAGGGATATGGAGTGAGTGGTGAAAGAGAGAGAAGAAGTAGGGGAGTTAGTTGTACGAGTAGGATCTTTTTTATCTAAAGTTCAAGGGGTTGTTAGGGATTAAGAATATTAGAGAGAGAGAGGGGGGGGAGTGGGTTTATGTGTTAGGTATAGAAGTACATGAGAAAGTGAATGAGAGAGGTTGTTAGGAAGGGATAGAAGGAGTAGGAGAGAGAGAAAACTGAAGAGGGTGATTAGGGGTAGGGATGAGGATTGGGGTTAAGGAAGAGAAATAGATCAAGATCAAGACCAAGGCATGGGGCTATTAGGAGTAGTGGATAGGAGGATGGTTTTGGAAAATAAATATATAAATATCATGGGTGGTAGGGGTTATGAGTAGAGAGATATTGATGTTAAAGAGAGAGAGAGAGAGAGAGAGAGAGAAGTATTTTGGGAAGGTTATGGGTTTGGGGAGTACAAGGGAATTTAAATATAAGGGAAAGTATAAAAAGGGAGAGGGGGGAGTTAGTTAAATGGGGAGAGTTATTAGAAGAAACATAAAGAGGGGGAAGCTTAGTATTAGGGGTAG